>CM076576.1:999899416-1000160074 GCA_034641835.2 Pinus albicaulis
AATTTTTGCTGACTTCACTATTTTCAAGTTGGATTCAACAACTATAAGGTATTCTCCATTGCATCGAGATCATGTTCCACGATTTCCAAATCGTAAGCCTCAGGTAGATTGGAAAACATACTTTCCAAAATTCAGAGATGGAAAAGGTGATGATGCTACACTTCATTTAATAAGATTTCATATGCATGTGCATAATATGAAGATTAATTTTCATGAATATTTTTTAATGAAGATGTTCATAATCAAATTAGAAGAAAAATCACCATTTTGGTATGAAAGCTTGCCTCATGCTTGTATTTATTCTCTCAAGGATTTTCACTCAGTTTCTTTTGAGAAGTATAGAGAAACCTATCCTTCTTTGCTTTTGATTGAGGATTGTTGTGATCACTTTGAGAATTTTATTCAAGAGCTAGAAAGTGCTTATGGCGATGAAGAGTTTATGGATGATGAACTCTTGGATTATTTGAATGAAAACCCTTTTCACCGCCATGAGAAGATCATGGATTCTACCCTTGATGACAATGAACTTGAGCATACTTTTTTAAATGATGACATTGATCTTCCATATTTCGAAGTTGGTGATAACTTGTAGCAGTATTGGAAATATTCAAGGGATTAAGATATATATATGAAGTTGTTTTGTCCAACTACGCTTCATCCCTTTCCTCTTCTAAGTTTTTAATTCAGGAAGAAATATGTGCAGATCAGAATTTTAAGTTTTCTTGTATAAAAGCTCTAGAGATTCATGGTTTATCCGTTGAGGTCAAAAAAAGTGTACAATAGGTTTTTTGCCTTGCATTTAATGAACATGTTCAACAACCTTCAAATGATCAAGATATATAATTTTTTCAAATCCTAGACAATTTTATTTCTAATATACATGAAAATCCACATGTAGATATTTGTGTTGATGTTGATTTGGCTACCTCAATTGAAGATATTTGAGAACATACAAAGTTTGTATCTGATCTCGATGATATGGAAGATAACATTGTTTCATTTTTATTTAAGAAGGATCAACCAAATGAAGAAGAACAATCATCCATTATATCTGAAAGCATCTCCCTTATTTTTGCTGATCAATAAGAGGTAATGTTTCATGATTTTCAAGACCCCTTGGGTAGTATTTTGCAAGCATACAAAAAGGCAGATTTTGTTTTGTTCACCAACACAGGTTTTGGGCTTAGATTTCATTTTGAGTTTCCATTCACTCAATATTTCTTTATGCCTGGTGGAGCTGAATACAAGCATCAATTAGGTAGTAATTTACTTGATTGGTTACATTGGATCTTCGAATTCACTTGATTAAGTGATTTATGGATCAATTAGAGTAGGTAAGGCGTAATGAATAAGCTCAAAATTCTGACCATCTTTTTTAGTATCAGTTTCCAGTAGAGTTTGCAGTTGATGATGTGCAATTCAACTTTTGATTTGATTTGAGTCACTTTGAGGATTGTAGATGTAGTGAATCCATTTCCCAATGTATAAGGCTACCTAATATATGGTTTTCTTGACACCTACTGAAGGAGCTGCCATCCCCAGCTGGAGCCAATGTTAGTGTCAATATTTTAAGTGATCAAATATTCTCTTTCAATTTACTTTTTGGTAGTCCTAGGCCAAAATTTTGTCTTTGCAAACAAGTTTTCAAATAAATTTTGGTCACTGCATATGGTCTAGGTCTAAAATGATACTCCCCTCATTCCATTCATGGCCATCATCATCTCAGAGGTCATGTCATTCATTGTCATCTAGGGTCATATATTAGTCACTCCATCTCCATCTAGGTCTATTTTCTATGTGTCCTTGTTTTGCCATTGAAAAGTCCAAAAATGTCACCAAAGAGGGCAAAAAACGCTTCATTTTCATCATATCAGTATTTTAAAGGGAGTTAGCATAATTATGGGAATAAAGTAAGACAATTTGTCTTATTTAGAAACTTGTTTCATTTTCAAAATGTTCCAAAAAGGAAAAATTTTCCTCAAAGTCTTTTGTTTCACTAAATGACAAAAAGTCATTTCAAGATGTTGTAAAAAGGAAAAGGAAGGTTTTTTCAACTCATATTTTCTTTTCATGATTGATAGAGCTCCTCTCTTACCTTCAAGATCGATCCATTATTGTCAAGGGTTTGAAGAAAAACAAGAAAACTATTCCAAAGAGGTATGTTACGCATCTGGCAACTCTGCTATGCATCTACAAGAAGTCTGTTACACATCTGGAGGAGGTCTGTTACACATCTGGAAAGTCTGTTATGCATTTGGGAGAGTGTTGCGCATCTAGAAGGGTCCACGTTTTCGATATTTTGCTCCTAAATCCTTCATCCAAGCTCCATGATCATTTCCACTAGTTTTTAAAGCTTCTTTAACAATAAGTTATCACCTCATATCCTCCTCTAGTCAATTTATCAAGCACATTATTGATTTTCTTGCTTACCTCCTTTTCCACTACGTTTTCACTTTTTCCTATTGTTGAAAGATTTCAGTGGACTAAAAACCTAACCCTACCATCTAATATACTCATACACCTTCCCCAGACCATATTCTATCATTCCCTACCACTCATAACCTCCCTACACTTCATTCCCACCAAACCCTAATTTCCTACTATTTTTCTATTGTAGAATTAGGAAATCCATATGTTTTCCTAATTTTATCACGTTATTTACATCCTTTTCACCAAATTTCACTTGTATTTTGAAGCCAATATACAACCCTACCTCCTGAATTTTTTTGGGAATTTTTCTTAGTTTTACTACCCTTCATCTCACCGTCCTAAACCTACCCTAACCCTCCTTTGTTTTTCTAGATTCAGTGCACATACCCACTACATCTTAAAAACTTAGGGTTTTATCCTTCTGGCATATATTATGGAGAGTGAGAAGAAAATCCACAAAGGAGGGCGCCACATCAGATTTGAGCCCTCCAGCTTCTAAGAAATCTTGCCTTTTAATTCTCTGTCTTAACAATATTTACATTATATGTCTATGTTATTCTATAATTTAGATTTTCTATCATTTAATCCTATACAAAATGACAAACTAAACATGCTTTCAATATATATGTTATCCTTGATAACAACTAGGTTTGTCTAGGTTGGTCTTAGGTAAGTTAGGTTAGGTCATTAGGGTGAAATAAGGTCATGAAGTTCATTAATTTTCAAAAAATGTGCATATGTGGGGGCCTTAAAGGTCATAATTAAGGTGATAGGTGTCAATATCAAATAAAAATCCCAACAATATCTTGTGCATAAGTGAAATTGGTGATTTCATGTAAATTTGGCACTTCTACACAAGTTCGTAGTGAAATCAGTGTAAAACAATCAGAATTCACTACGAACTTGCCTTAAAATGCTCTGTTTTTACAACGAGGTGGAATTTTGATATTTTTGTAGAACTTAATGTTTTTAGGGGAGGAGATGAGTCATCTAAAGAGGTTGAAGAGTATCATTGGGACATCTGTTGATGAAGATCACTTAGAAAAAGTATACCATGGCTGCCATCACACCATTTTTTCAACCTCACCAATACACAACTCATATTCAAATTTGGAATATAAGGAAATAAAATCTAGCATGATACTTTGCCACCTGATCATGGTTGTTGACACCTCATCATGTCAGTTTGGTTCAATGAGGATGTTGCAAGAAGAATTGAAAAAAAAGGGTTTGAAGATGATTGTAATGGATGACCCTGCCGCCCCTTGAAAGATGGTAAGACACACTTTTTGGACAATTTTGTCTTAGGATACTCTATAAAATCAGTTGTAGAGTTGTAAACATGTTTTTTTTTAGGTAAAAAAATAAAATTGTAAAATTTGGAAAAGTCAGGAAAGTTCATAGCTAACTTCAGGGTTAAAGCAGAGTTTTCGCTACGAACTCACTGTAGAATGTTTTAAGGTAAAATTTCCAAAAGATATCATGAAAGGGGTTTAAAAAAATTTGTTTACCTTATTTTACCTAATGGGGAGCCTCCAATAGGCAACACATTTAGAAAAATTACATAAGGTGATGAAATGAAAACGCTACAAACACTACGCTACGAAATTTCTGTACATGACTATTTTAGCAGTCAACTTAGACTTCAATTTATGACCAAATGAAACATCATTTTGGAAATATGAAGGAGGTTTTTCTTTAGAACAAGCACATACAAAAAACCTCTCTAAATTTTTTCCAAGACATCAGGGTTTGGAAATTATGCACTCATCTGTGAGGCCTATTTTTGAGAATTTTCACTAATAAGATTTGTGTAAAAATTCTACAATTCGACTTGGAAGAGGTCCAACTTAGCATCTAGGTGGAATAATGACACACAAACAGTCCAATACACTCAGAAAACTAGTTGGTTTCATTTGATAAGGGTTATTAAAGAGATTTATTGAACTATTTAAAGAAATAAGAGTCCTTTTTGTATTCAAACTCTACCAAAATTAAAATATCCCTAGGAATTCTCCAAGTGATGTAATCCTATTTGAAATAGGTCTCTAAGGTAGGAATTAGAAGCTAGCAAGGTGGAAAACCATTTGTAAGAGTAATCACTCTATAAATGAGAGGAGTTTTAGATTTAGAATGGGTTGATCGTGTTATGAACAATGCTACTATTGTAATATTTTCTCTACCCAGTTAATATATAGTTTCAAAAAACCTTTTTCAGACCTGAGATTATTTATGGGCTCTTATGTGTTTGTCTCATTTACCTTTTCAATGTCAATTCAGCTTACTTCATGCATAATTAATTTGAATTCATAAATTATTATGCTCCAACTTCCTTTATGCATCTTGTTTGTTGCCAAAGTTATTTTTGTACGAGTTCACATGCCTCAACTTCCATGAATGATGTTTTTATGTAATTGACTATCATACTGACTCCATGCGCAATGGTAGTCATCACATTTACTTCACCTGAAAAAAACCATCCAAAATACATATGAGATTTATCCATCTTATTTTTAAGCTTCATTATTGAATATCATACATTTTCCTGAGAGAGCCTTCTCTGGTTGGAAGGGATAGCTTCCAAACCTAAGTGTTTTAAAAAAAATTACATTGAATTTAATGTTGAGAAGCCCAATTAGCCTATTTTTAGTGATAAAATTTTGGTGCGTTTGTCGGGAGTCTAAAATTCATATCATCATGGGTGATTCTTGTCAAAGGAAAAGGTAGCAGGAGATCAGAAAATTCGAAGGTGGTACTTCTACCTTGGCGACTCCATTATTGAAGAATTTATAAATTCATAGCTTCATGGTAACACTATTGGGCAATGAGAGACTTAGATGCAACTGTTATGCGGAATTATGAATTACGGATAAATCATTCTTCCATAGATAGGTGCTAATCTAGAACAACAGGTCAAAGACTTTACGACTATCTTTCATAACTGTAAACAAACACACATAATGAAATAAGAAGCCTAATTGGGATCTAAGTTCTTCCAAAGTCTCCTTTTGTCACTTTTGTTGTAGCTTCAAATTCCAGTCGGCTGTGCAAAATATTTCATGCAAGAATGAACACTAAACAACAAGAGGTAGCAATAATACAGATGACTATTCAAGTTATTTAGATAAATCAATAAAGCATAAACCATATACATCAAATAAAAAAACATGATATGGAAAATCAAATCTTATACAGATGCATATAGGGAAAAATAAGCAGTAATATTTATTGATGATAGAAGGGGAGGTTAAAACCCAGTGATTGATTTAGTGTCACCATCTCCAACAACATCTCAACCTTATCACAATGCAGATATCTCTAGCAATATGTCACACAAATCAACTCCTCAATTGAAATTCCACCAGCATTTCTCTACACAAATTATTCCTTATCAAACATTAAGATATGTGCTCAATTTATAAAGGAGCTGAAGGTAGTTTTACAATCAATGACTTTCCAATAATAGGCAAGACATGTTCCTAATATTGTAGATGTCAAATGGACACATGGATTCAAATTTTGACACATGTGAACTCTTTTAGAAGGCACTGGACAAGTGGAGATTCCGTAACAATGAGAATTTTGCTCCCAATGTGATGAACACACCCTTGAATGTCAGGAAGTGCTTTTCAAAGCATCCTTGCATGGGGCTACCTGCATATGCAACACACTTAGTCCCTTTAGAGGTAGCGTTGATGAGCTCTCACATGATATATTATAAACTTCAAATATTGGAAACCTTTACAGTTGAAAGTATTGAATGATTTGTCTTGTTCTTTGTCTTAGGGCATATAAAACCTGAAATGATAGGGGATGATAGACCCTATTCATTGGTCCTGGAGATGATGCCCAGTTAACCAGGTCATTGGGAATGGTGCCCAAATTGACTTATAACAATTTCCCCCTAAAGCATGAAGTCAAAATGATAATAACAAAATTTTGATTAAGATGCTTTACACTGTGATGGGCTAGAGATGAAGCAGAGTGGTGACCTGCATCAATATTACAATACATTACATCATGATATATCCTCTTGATCATAATTGCTGAGGGTAGGAATTCCCATGTTTAGCACATAAATAATCTAATTACATGTACATAATTCAGAAAGTCATCTACATTGGAATGTTGCCCAATACAGACATGCCTACAGATATAGGCCCATGTTCAGATGAAGATATGTACGTAAGTTCACCGTACAAATGATGTGTACAACAATCCTGAAATTGCAGCTCGAATGGCTGAAACTAGATCCAGAGTCTTCTTATCTCGTTCACTCTATCATTCAGGTACAAGTATAGCCATGCAAATATATGATTTGTAGTCAAACATGGAAAGACATCGTTTGATTACCAACCAATGATGTGAGTTGTTAACAAATGTGAGAGAACCACCATTAATGTCAATGATCCTCAAGGTACTGTAGTAAATTTCGTAATGTGTGAATAGATGATTTTATGTCGAACGCTAAGCAAAATATTTCAGTCAAAATTCTAGAAGCAAGGATCTTGTTGATGCTATAACAAGCCTCATGGTACTGGAATCTGACGTTTCTAAGTGAACTTCCTGGATAATGATTTGTCATCGACAAGAAGCCACCTTATTGTGAAATGAGAGTTACTGATTTTGGAGACAAGGGTATGAATTGATATAGCAATTTTCAGGGATGACGGTCATGAGAATGAAGGTTTACGAGTATTGCATATGGATGAGTTATTTACTGGATGACTTCTCTTGAACATATCGGCGGCACTGAGATGAGTTGGAAGCATTGACCCAAAACCGAAGTGAAGGTATGATGAACCATAGGTATGAATGAACCATCAAGATGATTACCAAACCCAAATAGTCACAGACATGGAGTGAAGGAAATGTCATGTTCAAGAGCAACTTGCTACCATAAAGAATTCTGCTCACTTTTCCCAAACTTTCCCCGGTCATTTGTCGACCAGTACCTCCGTATTTTTTAACAAAATTGAGGAGGATAACATTTTATTGATCTATAATTCAACCCTTCGGGCGAATAATGTATCACTATTTAATAATTTAACGAGTCTAGCAATGAATGAAACTTGATTCTTGCCATGCTCAACAAGCCCTTCGCTATTTTATGTTTTAACGAGCTTAACGACAGTGATAGCCTGATCCTTTTTCATATTTAGAGAGTCTGAAAAAGAGGATGAAATAAAACTTCATAAGTACTTTTTCGTAAATTTGCTACTTAGATCCGAAAAAGTGTAAAATAATATCTGAGAGAACCTCTTTAGTCATGTTCGACCAAGGTATTCCTTTTTCGTAAATAATATATCTCAGTCTGGAAAAGGGTTAAACTTATACTGAGTAGATATCAATTCATTTACTTTTACAAGCTCGAAAGGACAAGTGCTTGGTAATATTTTCACATTATCAGAGTCTGAAAAGAGTTGAAAGAAGACACCAGGGGTTCCTTTTTTGTTGTTATCGAAGATCGAAAAAGAGATAAAAGTTCACTTCAAATCATTTTTCGTTTTTAACGAAGCTAGAAAAACAAGGAGAAAAAGTATGCTTTGTGGTCAAATCATTCTTGAAATAAATCTGCACGACTAATCTATTCATCAGTTGTAAGACCTATTCAGAACAACATCAAATGGATTAAAAATACCTGTTTCATGATAAAAAACATAATAAAACCATAGTCATAGTAATAAATTCGATTTGGAAATAATTAAATGACTATTAAAAAGTGATTTACTATTCATTTTTACCATTCCATAGTTACCATTTGCATCTTGGAGTTCTGAACTTGATTTTTCCCCCGAACTTCAACTGCTGATTGTGATCGTTTCTGTGAACGGATTTTGTTGCCGTTTGATCCAGGTTAGTGATATGAACCTCCTCTTTCCTTCAGTAATCATTTCATTTCCAATTTTAGTAAATTTTCAGGGTTTTAAGGCCCCTAGGGTAAATTTTTCCCAAAAAGAGGGCAACACACCCCTGAATGTTGAAACCTGTGTTGCATAGCAAGTACAATGAAGGTTACTTGCATACACAACACACTGTCTCTTGTTAGGGAGTGCGTTGGGCACAATTGAGATTTTTGTTTCTCACATGATGCCCAAAATCTGCCTAATTTTTTGCAATTAATGGAATCTAATGGATCTTATGATTGTATTTCAAGTTTCCATTGGATTACAGTGATGATTACATGAAGGGAAAGAGAACATGAAGAACAGGACATGATTGCCTTAAATGATCCTAGTACAGTAAGAGCCCTAAGAGATTGTGGACTGCTTAAGTACTTCACATTCTCTAGGATGAGGCAACAAATAAAACTATTGGAGTTCTTAGTTCAAGCATGTGATCCAACTATTGAGGCATTTAATATTAATAACCAAGTGGTTCCCATAATGGTCGAGGATGTATACTTTCTTACAGGTTTGTCGAGGAGAGGCTTGCCTATTTCGCTCTCAGGGTATATTGTTGGAGGAGAGATAGTGAGAGATTATGTTTTGCAACATTATTATCCAGGGAAAGAGCCAAGAAAATATGGAAAGATAAACATCTGAGATGTTAGATATTTTCCTTTGAGAACTATCCTTTTCATAATCACAAAACTTGTCGGCACCGTTAGACTACATGTAGCGAATAGATCGTATATGAAGTAGACGCTAGAGTGTATGGAGCCAATAGTATTCAACTGGTTTGAAGCTGTTCTTTCTCAGATAAAGGAACAACTGAACAAAGAAAAGGGAGGAAGGAAGAAGAATTTTAGTTATGGTTCTATCCTTATATCCTTTGCCTTGGAACAGATTCCACTGATGCAGCAACAACATGTGACACTAGATGTGTTGAATCCTAGAGATCCGTGGATGCAGAGATGGGTCGAACTCATGGGTAGGCATGCAGTCCAATCTACCATCATGTTCTTGACTACATTCTTCGCCTGGTTATGGTGACAGATTTTCGCCATTGATGAGTATGCATACGTAGGCGTAGATTTCCGAGGAGATCCAGATTTAGCATTACTAGAAGGCACTCAGTGGGGTGCAATGGGTAAGAATGTTTTGACCATGTTTTTGATTTTCCTAAGGTTTATACAATTTTTTTGTATTTTTGATGTTTTCCCAACACTAAACTAAATTTTTGATGTAATGCAGATGTTGGTCGTGTTCAACTAGTAGTGGAATCAGAGCGCGAAGTAGATGTGCCAGTAGATAGAGAGGGTTGTCAGGAGAGAAATCCTTCAGGAGCTTGATATGGCTGAGACTCTGGCTATATTTCGACAGCACATAGAGGGTTTGACCTTCAAGATTCTGGATTTCTGGATCGAAGAGCTACCCATGTGACTACAGTGACACACTATTGGGGTTCTTAATCACTGGATGCGGTTACTACTTAGGATAGCTAGATCTATAGCATGTTACCATTAGCACCACTAGTTTACTTGTGACATTTTGCATACATTTTGAGGTCAGATGACCAATGTGTCTTGGGCACAAATTTTTGTAAAAACCTATAATTATCTATCTATATGATTTCAACATTTTCCTATGTTTATTGTGCAATCCTATTCAATGATGTGAATTTTTCCTTTACATGTGTTGCAAATGTATGTCTAAAACTTGATTAGCTAAAGAATCAATCAATGTGTTCAATTTTTTCGAAATGTGTTGATATTGAATAAAATCAAAGTGTCTTTCCAAAAGTCGAACTCTTAGGAATAATCTATGCAATGTTGGATTTATAACAGTAAAAACACCAGTGAGTTGTAATACCACAAGTTGTGAGTCTAACCTTATGATGATACGATTAATACCAAATGAAATTGCATCAGAGAGAAGTTCGACCAACGTGCTATACTCAGCGATATTTTTCGTCGATCTACCAATACAAATCCCTTGAAAACTCAGTAACTCGGCATTCAGAGTGAAAATGGCCCACACTACAGAGGATAGATTCTGCGTACTATGACTAGCACTATCAGCATATCCAACAAAGGGTTCCGAAGATTCAGACATCTCCGATGAATTGTAAAGTAGATTACTAACATCAAGAAAAATCTAAAAAAAAATTAAGATAGTGAATGCAAATCAATAGCATATATATACAATATAATACAAAAAATTACTATGCTCATGATTAAGCATAGTAATGTTTCCAATACAACCCATTTCTTGGTTGTGCCAATAGAATTCCATCGTAATCAACCAACTCATAGGCGCCCTTAGCAAGAACTCTTTTGACAATATAGGGGCCATGCCATAATGGCTCAAAATTTCCTGTACCTTTTACATCAGCTTCTTGATCATAAAGAAGGACCAAGTTGCCCTCTGAGAAAATGTGAGGTTGGACATTTTTTTCGTATTTCGCCTTTATATGTCTCTTATTTGCTTCGTTGGCCAATTGGGCTTCATGATGCATTTCATCAATATGGATGAGGTTAAGGAGACACACTTATTATTCTGAGATGTCAGGTAACAAGTCGATTGCGAGTTTCACATACGTTATTTCACATTAGATTGGTAAGATAGCTTCCAGACCATACACCAATTGAAAATGAGTAAATCCAGTTGCATTTCTCACTGAGGCTCGATACGCCCACAAGGCAGAGTATAAGATCAAATGCCAATTTCTGTTATGAAATCATATCATACGTTGAAGCATACATTTAAGAATATTGTTGATATCTTCAACTTGTCCATTTGGTTACGGATAATAAGGAGTAGAATTATAATGTGACAATCCTAACTTGGAAGTCAATTCAACCATCATGTGATTGTGAAAATGCTTCCCATGATCTGTAACTATAGCCTGTGGGACCCCAAACTGTGTAATAACATGATTAAACAAAAACAATGCAGTTGTTTGTCCTGTGTTGTTGAATGTAGGCATTGCTTTGGCCAATTTGGTAAAGTAGTCAACTGTGACAATAATATAACCTTGTCCCCCAGAGGAACGAGGGTTACAGGTCATGAAGTCAATACCCCATTTCGAAAATGGTCCCACAGAGACAACATGATGCATTGGCGCTGGTTGTTTGCGGATTTTTCGGTCAAAAATATGGCATGCATGACAAATTCTGACCGCGAGGATGCAGTCTCGAAAAATTGTAGGCCAAAAGTAACTAGCACGGAGTATCTTCTGTGCAGTACCATATCCAGAAAATTGTCCACCATAAGCCCCAACATGACAATCATTTAACACTTTTTCGACCTCCTCATGAGTGAGGCACCTCCTTAAAATGGTATCGACAACACGACGATAAAGTGTATCGCTGATGATAAGATAATATTTGGCTTGGTATCGAATACGTTGTTGTTCAGAGCGATAGGTATTAGGTAGAAAAGTTTGAGTTTGGAGATAAATGATGAAATTGCCATACCAAGGATCAGATGATCTGATCAGAAAAAGAGACTTGTCAGGAATTGATGGTTCTGACGTAGTTGCAGTACTATCAGAGGGAATGTCAGAGAGAAGCTCAGCCAAAACTAAATACTTTTTTGACTTTGATTTGATGAATTCCAAATAAAATTCCTGCAAAATGATAATCCATTTTGAATATTTTCCCCCCAAAAATTGACGTGATAAGATATAATTCATGGGGTTGCAATCCGAAATGATAGTGGTTTTTCGGAGCAGGATATAATGGCGAAATATTTGGACAACTTGAAGAGCTATCAAGAAAATATTTTTTACTTATGAATACTTATCTTCCATATCATTGAGATTACAAATCAAATAATAGATCAGATGTTCAATTCCATCTTCTATTTGGACCAATACCATAGAAATGGTCGTTTCATCCGTAAAGATATATAGGAAATAATCATTTTGATAATTAGGGGGACACATTAATGATGCTCAGACTAGAGTATCATTGACAACATCAAAAGAATCTTGCGCAACTTGGTCCCAATGGAAGGGAACCCCCTTTTTCAATAGTCGAGTAAATCCTTTAGCCATTTCGGCGTAATTTGGAATGAACCTTCTTAGGAAGTTATCCTTTCCTTGAAGTTTCTGTATTTGAAGTAAATTTGATGGCACAGGAAAATCAAGAATGGCCTGTACCTTCAATGGGTTGATTCGAATTCCTTCTTTTAAGACTAAGAATCCAAGAAAACAACCAGAACCAACACAAAACAAACATTTATGTGGATTGAGGCATATTTTGTAGTGTCGGCAGCGTAAGAAAATGGCTCTCGAATGCATCGGGTGATCAGTCTGATTTCGTGAATGCATTGGTAAACCATCTAGATAGGGTTGAACAATATGCTTGATGTCATTGAAAGCATAGTCCATTTCTCTCTAAAAATTGGCCCCAATTTTATTTAAACCAACAGGTAGTTTCCTATAAGAAAATGCTCCCCAGGGAAAGATGAATGTTGTCTTATGTTGATCCTCTGGGCGAATATTGATTTTATTGTAGCCAGAAAATCCATCCATGAACGAAAATATTTCACATCCAGCACAATCGTCAATAATCTGGTTAATAAAGGGAGTAGGATAGTTGTCTTTTGGACAAGCAATATTGACATCCTTATATGAAACCAACATGCAAACGTTTTTCAACTTCTGCTTTGATGGCAATGGCTTTCTTTGGATGAACATGATGAAGCCGTTGACGCACCAGTTTGACATCAGGATACATATTAATAGTGTGTTCAACAATACTAGTATTTATCCCTGGATTTCCTCGTAAGACCAATAAAATACATCACAGAATTCACGAAATAGAGAGCGATATGATTCAAGCTCAGATGGAAAACAAGATACACTGACATGAATATTTTCTACAATGCCAGGTTTGGTCGAAATATTGATAGAAATGGTTTCTTCAATATTTGACAGATTTCTCCCGGAATCGATTGCATTAATGGGTAAAGAATTCAAAAAGAAAGTTTTGATTGATGGGTGATATAGTTCACTAAGATATTTTTCTTCATAATCAAGAATATGGGAACAACGATGATAATCTTCCCATGGTTCTCCTTTTGACATCATGTCTTCCAAAATATTCTCATCTGTCAAGAATGTTGAGGAAAAAGGATCAGAGGAAGTACCAAAATATAAGGAACCATCAACCCAAACACTCGACGACGCTAATTTTGGATTTGCCACCCAAGCTAGATAAATTGATTTCTATGCCAGCTCAATAGGGCTGGGTGGCAGAAACTCATCCAACATAGTAATTTCAGAATCACCTGTACTCTCCCTTAAGCCAGATAGAGTGGAAGAGATCATGTAGCAGATCTCTATACTTGCAATTTCTGCCGACGTCATGGGTGGCGATAATGCAAAGGTTCCCATAAGAGTGGAATCCTTTAAGAGTCCTACACCAATGTTCTGAAGTTCTATTTGGGGTATGTGAATGAAAAAAATGCTTCCAGATACCTGCGAAGTGGAGGAAAAGAAGTATAGATGATTAATGACTGTGATAGTACCTTTATGTGGAAAGGCAATCATTCTAAAATATGTAGAAACAATTGCAGTCATTGCATATACCCATGGCCTTCCAAGTAGAATATTATAGTCAAGGGGTTTTTCAACAACCTCGACATCAACATTCACTATTTTTCCCCCCAGTTCAACATGCAGGTTATTAATAATACCACAAGGTTTATATGTACTTCCATCAAATGCCTTCAACGTCGTTGATGATTGTGATAAGCACGATGAGCCAAGTGACTTCCAAAAATTTAGAGACATAATGCATGTAGATGCTCCCTCATCAATAATAGTGTGATGAACAAGGTGATTGAGAACATTTACTTGTATGGAGAATGCCAATTCTGCTGGTAGTTGCGGCACATAGCCCGTATGATTAAAGACAACAAGATTAGAATCAGTCAGATCAATTCCACCAATAGCCGACAATAAATCTTGTTTTTGGGAGGGACAATTTTGTAATACCTCAAGAGCAGACATAAATAAAGGGGATTGAGCCAAATATTTAACTATATTATAATTTTGTTTAGCTCTTGCTCGAGGATTATATGTCGATTTGTGAATTACTCCCTTTGGTAGTTTGATTGTCAATTCAGGAATAGCAGTATGTGGTACTGATTCCGTAGACAGATTCGTTGTCGAGGTAGTAGGTTGATCAGTGGCCTGACTACCATTATCTTTATTACGCGTTGACACCAAAATATTTGTTGAAGGTTTTTTGGCAGATAACATTAACACTTGGGAACTAGGAGCTGGATCCGTAGCAACCATGTTTGTGTCTGGATTTGGAAATGGGTCCGTCAACATTGCTGATGCATGGGAAGTCTTGATGATTTTTGATACTTTAGTGTGGTGAGGAAAATTCCTAAAAAAATGTTCCTCATTATAGATTATGCATGGATAACGAGGTTTCCTAGGTCCAGACGATTGATCATATGATCTTTCCTGTGGGTTAGAATTTTTATTTTTCTTAGATTTCCCCTTTTCTTACTTATGGGTTGCTTGTCACATTTGGCCTTGTCAAACGACACAAAATTAATTTCAGAAGAAGGAGCAGGATTAGATGCAGTAGTGTGATGTGTGCTTGCAGTGCCAATAAAGTCATCTCTGGCATGAGAGTCCTTTAATTGAGGAGGGATATTAAAATTAGATCTCGGCGCGTTAGAAATTTTTTCATAGAGCATGCTAGACTGAGAGTAAATCAAGTCTGAATATTGGTCACGAACGATAGATTTCTCTTCTGTGAAGACACCACCCTTAGCCACATCCTTAGTTATAGATGGTAATAGGAACTTAATGAACCATTTAGAAAGGAGCTGATCCAGAAAAAATGTCTTAACCATTCTATGACGACGACGCCACTCATGAATATGATTAGAAATGTGAGTAGCATTAGTTTGTTTGAAAATGGTCAAGAGTTCTATTCCAGTTTCATATCTGATGAGTAACTGGAAATGAGTCAAAAAGATAGTGGCTAGGGAAGTGAAATTGTCAAAAGAAGCTCTAGGTCACACAATGTACCATTTTGCAGCCGGACCTATGGGCGTACGCTGGAAAAGATGTAGTCAAACAAAATCATCATTCAGGGAGTTTGATGAACACCATAAATTATAAGTCATTACATGAGTTGACAGATATTCTCCAGGGTTTCCATTGAACTTATGAATATTCGAGGGTAATTTGTGAGGTATCATAGGCCACCAAGGAGCATAGTTAAGTGGATCATTAGTTAGTCGATTTAAATCTGGTAACTCTAAAGTTGCAACAAAGGGAAAATGTCTATTAAGTCAGGTTGAGCATAGCCAGGGTAAGATGGAATTGCTTGAGAAACAGGCCTTTAAGCACCAGCATAATGAATCTACTGCTGGTAACCCAGATAGGGGTTGTTTTGATAAGTAAACGCTTGAGGATTCTGTTGACCAAAACCTGGATATCATACTTGTTGAAATGAGGTTTGAGGCATTTGCGCCTGTGGCTGCTAAGGGGCCTTTCCACCAATGTTATAACCCAAATTAGGATAACTTGGATTCGGTTGATATGTATAACCAGGTTGCGGTTGTGACATCCCATAAAATGGTAAACTAGCTTGTGAATAAATGATTCCGGATACAGGCTGTTGTAAATTAACCGAAGGATTTGGGGTTTGTGGACCCAAAATTTGAGGATATTGAGTTGAAGGACCTTCTTGATAAGGTTGTTGTACAAAATTTTGATTATGTAGCAGGGGTAAATATGTATTGACAAGTGGAAATGATGTGGGTGTAGCAGGTTGAATTGGTTGATACGAGTGTACAACTGTTTGTGGCTAGATAGGAAGAGTGGGCTGCCATTGACAAACATTCATTTCGATATTAGTTTGACAAAAAAGTGATGGAGTACAGTCATATTGGGTGACCAAATGTTTCCCCCCAGCATGAGGAGGATAATAAGATAGAAAATATTGCTCTCCAAATGTTGGGAGTCCAGTTGATATGGTACTTGAAGGAATAGACCCAAAAGGACCGGCTTGATATTTCCCTGAAGATGTGTATAAAGAATCAAGTCGTTCAATACTCACTATAGGATTAACAGTTAAAATACCGGATGATGACATTGGTAAAGTCCATGGATTTGAAGATGCACCAGAGAAAATTCTAGATAATGATTTGTAACTTGATGGGACCATAGGGCCACCATGAAAATATGACTCTGGTGAAGTTGTAAACATCGATGGGGTAGCGAGGGCAGGAGCTGACATAATTGGAACATATGGCCCAACCAAAGATGTTGGTTCAGGAATGGTTACTTGAAAAAATGTATACCCTTTTGAATCGATGGGAGTTTGAATAGGAACAGGATCAACAAAAGCAGATGGTGTTGATTGAGGAAAAGACTTGTACAAGTAAAGGTCCTCCCCAAAATGGGTTGGAGTTAAAGGTGTCTCGTCTTGTGGGATTTATTAAATCGTAATTAAACCAGGTGGAAGTATTTCACCATCAGGCCCAAAGTATATTTCAGGTGGTTGACTGTGTGATATTGGAGACTCAATAGCTACAAATTTTTTTGGGATGACCAAGGTAGGAACAACTTCCGGTTGTTCAACTTCAAGACTCAGATGTTATGGTAAATAAGAGATAGGATCTGGATCAATTTCTGGTTGAAAAACGTCAGGTCCAGGAGGTATGGTCTTACTGATTGGATGGATCGTGACCACAGGTAGCTGTGAAGACTCTGTTTCGACAATAGTAGACGAACCGGAATGTGTTGAAACAACTTGAGCTAACTATGGTTTATGGAAAGATGATGTTTCACCAGAGGTACAAATTGTACTTGATTCGGCAGATCGTGATCACCTTCGCCTACCAGAAGTAACTTCTAGTGGTAAAGGTGGTTTTGATGCTAGTCTACATGAACAACGGGGGAAAGGATTTTGTTCTTCCATGATTACTGATTTATTTTAACCAAAAACGAATAAAAAAAATAAAAGGGTAATTCTAGGCAAAAGGGTTTACCAAGAAACTATGAACTGCATAATACCTCTTGGCGATCCAATAAGTATGGGCAGGCAATCTCCCTGAATTTTGTGTTCGGTGTATCACAATTTACAAGGTGGCCGACTTGGTTCACTATGGATGGATAACACTTAAAAATTGTCCTCCCAATTATAACCAAAGGTACGTGGAGGCCCAAGTCTGTATTAGCGCTGTCTGATGCAAAACCGCATAGTGAGAGAACCCCCTTATACTTATTGTACTATAGCACTGCCTGATATACCCGAGAGTATGTGGATGAGCTACGATATACTTACGTACGTGGAGTGAGTTATCACACTCGGAATGTATTACAGACAAGTTAATGATAGCTGCTATGTTTTACAAAGCTGGAACATGTCTCTAGCCTAGTTATTGTTATGGTTCCAATGCTTTGTTAGGTAAATTGAGATAAATTTTAAGTTGATCTTGTTTAACAACTTGCCTTTCAAAGTTTCACCACGATGATGTATTGGAAATTCCTAAAATGAAGACTAATATTCATAAGAAATTTTTCACTTTTATTTTTTCAATGAAAATCCTAGCTACTAGAGGGAAAGAGCAAACAATTTGCGAGCAAACAAATCAATGAGAAAAAACTAAATGCATATTTCCTAATTGTTCCTTTTGCAAAACACAAAAACCACTATATGCAAATGCATATTTTTCTTTTCAGTTCCTTTAATGTTATGAATGCAGAAAAGAAACTAAGTGCACTAAATCAACAAAATCAAATGCCTTTTACTTTTGAGAAATGAGGAATATAAACAACAATTTCTCTTTTGAAGGAAAAATGAGGAATGAAACAACAATTTCTCCT
Organism: Pinus albicaulis; assembly: GCA_034641835.2. NCBI lineage: Eukaryota > Viridiplantae > Streptophyta > Pinopsida > Pinales > Pinaceae > Pinus > Pinus albicaulis. The sequence goes on from CM076576.1 coordinate 999,917,600, forward strand.
ATCAGGAAACGAAGAATTTACGACAATTTCCTTTTTCAAAAGCAAATGGACCTAATGCGACAATGAAAACACTTTGAAATAAATTCGTCAATGATAAAGAAAAATGTTTTAAATAGACATTGAACAAATTTTCTTTCAAATGAGGAAGAGGTAGATGAATTCACTGGTCAATATGCGGCTCAGGCTTTTCAAAACACAATAGAAAACAAACTGAAAAGACAAATTCAAGGGAATTTGGATGGTTTCAGGAGGCAATGTAGTCTCCAAAGAGAGACAGTGCTTTGCAACGCAGGCCTAAAATGAAGACAATGCTATGCAAAGAACTGTGTCTTGTCCAAGAGTGCGTTGGGTGTAGTGTAAAAGGAAAAACACAGTTGTTTAATACACTTCTTTTGAAAATTTGGATCTCAAAAAGCCTAATCTTTGGGAGTAACAACTACTGGGTGAATAAATAGAGAAAATTAGAGGCCAAAACACCTAGGATAAAGAGTAATCTACCCAACGGAGTTGCCAATTTATTATGCAGAATTATGAAGTATGGATAAATCATTCTTCCCTAGACAGGTGCTAATCTAGAACAATAGGTCAAAGACTTTACGAATATCTTTCTTAGTTGTAAATAGACACACAGGATGAAATAAGAAGCTTACTTGGGATCCAAGCGCTTCCAAAGTCTCCTTCTGTCGCTTTTATTGTAGCTTCAAATTCCAACCGGCTGTGAAAAATATTTCTTGCAAGAATGAACACTAAAAAACAAGAGATAGCAATAATATAGATGTCTATTAAAGTTATTTAGCTAAATCAATAAAGCATAAACCATATACATTAACTAAGAAATCATGATATGGAAAATCAAAGCTAATACAGATGCATATAGGGAAAAATAAGCAGTAATCGCTGTTGAGGATAGAAGGGTAGGTTACAACCCAGTTATTGATTTAGTGTCACCATCTGCAGCAGCATCCCAGCCTCATCACAATGCAGATATTTCCAGCAATATGTCACTCAAATCAACTCCTCAATTGAAATTCCACTAGCATTTCTCTACACAAATTATTCCTTATCAAACACTGAGATATGTGCTCAATTTATAGAGGAGTTGAACGTAGTTTTACAATCAATGACTTTCCAATAATAGGAAAGACATGTTCCCAATATTGTAGATGCCAAATGGACACATGGATTCGAATTTTGACACATGCGAACTCTTCTAGAAGGCACTAGCCAAGTGGAGATTCCAGAACAATGAGAATTTCTCTCCCAATGTGATCAACGCACCCCTGAATGTCAGGAAGTTCTTTGCAGAGAAGCCTTGCATGGGGATACCTACATATGCAATGCACTTAGTCCCCTCAGAGGCAACGTTGATGAGCTCTCACATGATATATTATAAAATTCACATCTTGGAAACCTTTGTAGATGAAAGTCTTGAATGATTTGTCTTGTTATTTTTCTTAGGGAATATAAAAACTAAAATGATAGGGGATGATAGACCCTATTCAATGGTCCTGGAGATGATGCCCAGTTAACCAGGTCATTGGGAATGGTGCCCAAATTGACCTATAATAGAAACTAAAATTTCTTCAAGGTATGCATGTGTGGAATTTTAAAAAAATTATGGATTTAAAAACCTTTTCCCAAGGATGCATATCTTTTAAGTATTGGACCTAACTTAGATGGATAAGATTTAAGCTTAATTTTAGAGCATGTAACAAAGTTTCGTGACTTTACTGATCTCCTTAGAGTCAAACAAGAAGATGTATTCATTATGATTTTATATGATTAATTTCAAGGAAAGTGTAAAAGCTTGGTGGAAAAATTACTTGCTAGATCTATTAAATACTTTTCAATTTTCTGGCTTATTTTCTTGGAAACATGGATGGAGAAGACAAAGTTTGTGGAATGCTCTCTTTCCATTCAAGCGTTCACAGGATGGTGCTTTGTTGTAGAAGTTGGCGAGAACTTTTCTTCATCACTATATTTTTATTTAAATTTATATAAAGGAAATCCTGAAAATAAGATTAGATTTTTAGATGAATTGGCTCATGAGCTTGAAAAATATATTGAAGATGTTGAAGCTCAAATTCAGTCTTATCATTTTCAAGATAATATGCAACTTGTTGAAAGTTTTTTCCAACCAAAACAAGCAGATGAGCTATTGTATTTTTCCATCAATATGGATAAATGTTTTGTTTTAAAAAATAGATCTGATGACACACAACTGAAAATATATGATGACATGAAAAATAAGTGTGAAGTGTTCAACTATGAGGATTTCTTTGCTCAAGATTTTGAAAAATTCATCAACAAAACCATATCTTTATTGATCCTGTAGCAGACTATATGGAGAGTTTTTTTAGCCTGAGTTTTTAGCTATGTCTTCATTGTGAGAAACATATCCATTTTCAATTGCCATTATATTTTCTAGTTTTGATTTTGTTGGTGCATATTCAAGCAGTCCTTTTATTTTAGCAGCTACTTGACTGGCTTCACTGACATTTTTGTGTCATTTGATTCAGTAGTTTCTCAGCAATATAGGGTAGGTAGGTGTGTGTGTGAATAAGCTCGAGTATTTCAAGCATATTTTCAACATGTACAAATTTATTTTTCATCTTGGACTGCATTTTTCAAAAATTTTGAGCCCAAGGAGAAGGCCCTAAAATCTTGAAGAGTATTTCATAAAGTTCATAATTTTCAGTTTTCAATAAGGCACTGGAGCTGATGTTTCTTTACTGCACCATGGGGGTGCATCATCCCCATTGGAGCCAATGTTATCCTTGATAACAAATAGGTTTGTCTAGGTTGGTCTTAGGTAAGTTAGGTTAGGTCATTAGGGTGAAATAAAGTCATGTAGTTCATTATTTAAAAAACAAATGTACATATGTGGGGGTATTAAAGGTCATCATTACGGTGATAGGTGTCAATGTCAAATAAAAATCCCAAAAATATCTTGTACACAAGTGAAATTGGCCATTTCATGTAAATTTGGCACTTCTACACAAGTTCATAGCGAAATCAGTGTAAAAAAGTCATAATTCACTACGAACTTGCCTTAAAATGCTTTGTTTTTACAACGAGGCAGAATTTTGATATTTTTGTAGCACTTGATGTTTTTAGGGGAGAATATGAGTCATCAGAAGAGGTTGAAGAGTATCATTAGGACACCCGCTGATGAATATCACTTAGCAAAAGCATGACATGGCTGCCAACACACCATTTTTTCCACCTGACCAATACAAAAATCATATTCAAATTTGGAATATAAGGACCTGAAATATAACATTAAATTTTACCACCTGATCATGGTTATTGACACCTCAACATGTTAGTTTGGTTCAATGGAGATGCTTCAAGCAGAATTGAAGAAAAAAGGGTTTGAAGATGATTGTAATGGATGACCCTACTGCCCCTTGAAAGATGGTAAGAAACACTTTTTGGCCAATTTTTTCTTAGGATACTCTATCAAATCAGTTATAGATATGTAAACATGTTTTTTGAAGGTAAAAAGTGAAAATTACAAAATCTGGAAAAGTTAGGCAAGTTCGTAGTGAGCTTCAGGCTTAAAGCTGAATTTTTGCTACGAACTCCTTGTATAATGTTTTGAGGTAAAATTTCCAAAAGATATGATGAAAGGGGTGAAAAAAAACATGTTTTTACCTTATTTTACCTAATGAAGACCCTTAAATAGGCATCAAAGTCAGAAAAAGTGCAAAAGGCGATGAAATGAAAACGCTACAAAAACTACGCTATGAACTTTCTATACATGACTAGTTTAGCATTCAACTTCAACTTCAATTTCTGACCCAAATGAAAAATAATTTTGGAAATATGAAGGTTTTTTTTATTGAACACAAGCCCATCTACAAAAACCTCTCTCAATTCTTTCCAAGATATCAGGTTTTGGAAATTATTCACTCATCTTTGAGGCCTATTTTTCATAATTTTCACTAACCAAATTTGTGTAAAAATTGTAAAATTTGACTTGGAAGAGGTCCATCTCAGCATCCACGTGGCATAATGACACATCAACAGTCCATTACACTCATCAAATTAGTTGGTTGCATTTGATAAGGGTTATTAAAGGGATTTGTTGAACCATTTAATGAAAGAAGAGTCCTTTTTCTATTCAAACTCTGCCATATAAAAAATATTCCTAGGAAGTCTCCAAGTGATGTAATCCTATTTGAAATAGGTCTCTGATGTAGGAATTCGAAGCTAGAAAGGTGGAAAACCATTTGTATGAGTCCTCACTCTATAAATGAGAGGATTTTTAGAGTTATAAGGGGTTTATCGATGTTATGACCAATGCTACTATTGTAATATTTTATGTACTAAGTTAATATACAGTTGTAGAATACCTTTTTCAGACCCGGGATTCTTTATGGGGTCTTATGTGTTTGTCTCATTTACCTTTTCAATGTCAATTAAGCTTACTTCATGCATAATTAATTGGAATTCATAATTTATTATGCTCCAACTTCCTTTATGCATCTTGTTTACTGTAAAAGTTATTTTTGTAAGATTTCACATGCCTCGGCTTCCATGAATGATGTTTTTATGTAATTGAGTTTCATACCGAATCCATGCCCAATGGTAGCCATCACACATCCTTCACCTACAAAAAACCATCCAAAAGACATATGAGAGGCATCCGTCTTATTTTTAAAGCTTCATTATTGAATATAATACATTTTCTTGAGAGAGCCTTCTCTGGTTAAAGGGCTAACTTCCAACCCTAAGTGGTTTGAAATAGTTACACTGAATTGATTGTTGAGAGGCCCAATTAGCCTTAGTTTGGTGATAAAACTACCTACCTGGCCTCATCCATATTCTCTGCAACTTGACCTTGAATTTTGACCTAAAACTTAGGCCTATTCTCCTTACTGTCATTCCTATCCAACACAAAAAATTCAAACCAAAAAGTTATTTACTGAGCTTATATACCTAACCTAACATCATTAGATATTCAGTGATTTCATTGATTGCAAAATGAAATTGAGAAAGCCCTCTTTGGTCTTGGTAGGGCTAGCTACTTGACCTAAATCCTGGTCTATGGTTACCTTCTTTTAGCTCCATTCTTAGCCTTGGGAAGAAGGGGGGAGTGATAACAGGAACTACCTCTTTAAACTTTTGACCAAGAAGGCAGACTTGATTCCTTCCCAACAATGACGCAAAAAGTGTTACCACACAATCTAGAAGAGCGTAAAAAAGAAAACCCTAAAGGACCAAGAGCCATACCAAGTGATAAAAATGGGAAAATAACCCATTGTCACCAGATTTAATGCCCCCTGTTCTTTATGAACTTTCACCGATGGGAGGAGCCCTGGTGGGAAGGAAGTCACTTGGGACTAACAAATTTATGATTAGGTATGACACAATCCCACAAATCCCAGTTAAGGAGAGAGACAACAATGACTCAATTGCTTGAAAGAATATAAAACACTCTCCAAGAAAATACTTAGGGTGAGGAGATCAAGAATTAGGTTTTGAGATATGTAATGATAATATGTAGTCCTAAGACTCTAGTTGATGAGGTAGGGCCTCTCAAGGAAGCTCTCTCAGATGCTTTGAAACTTCTAAGAGGTTCTTCCCTTCCTTTAAGATACCTAAGAAAGACTTGCACGAGACCTAGGTTTTGTGAATTTTCATGGACAAAGGCACGCTCAAGGTCAAGGAAGGGATGAGAAAGGGCTTCTTATGATTTATCCTAGTGAATAATATTGTCATACAACCCTAAAAAAGGTACCCAAACCAAGGAAACACATGCTATAATTCTCCGTTCTAGGGCACACCTAGGGCACAAGATTTTATGGAAGGATAACCATGAGAAACCTACCAAACTTGGAGGTCTTCTAGACAAGACATTAAGGAAGATTCTTGTGCTCACGAAATCCATAATTTCACTCTTTAGAGGATTTCACTTGATTCCCTAGTCTAGCCATCGAAGAGGAAGGGGACCAAAATTTCATGGAGGAGAATTATGGAGAAAAGAGAGTTTGATCACCAAATTACTTGGACTAGTGCCTAGTCCTTTGGGAAATGGAGTGTTCATATGCTTAATAAAAGATAAATAGTCTTCTAAGGAGGCTCAAAATCGATGCCTTACGTACCAACTTCAAACATTAACCCTCTTCAAGATATAATGGAGTCTCATGAAGAATCAAAGACATTCACTCACTGTGAACATTCTGTTAGGTCCCTATAATACTATTGTATCCCCTTATTGTTTTATTGTGCCCATGTATTCCCCATATTGTTATTATTGTGCCCCATAAAAGCCCACTATTGTTATTGTTATGCCCTTACATTGTTATTCTTATGTTGGCTAGGATTATATTGTGACCCATTGGGCTCCTATATATAGAAAGGAGGTTTTTTCATTTGTATCATCCAAGAATTGTTCATTTATGTAATGTAAAGGAACTTTCCCCCTAAAAGAGGTTTATTTCTAAGTGGTTTATTTATCTTTTCTTTGATTTTATGAAATGGTTTCATAACATTTGGTGTAAGGGCTTTGGATTCGAGGGTTTCACTACTACAAACAGGTCATCCTGGAATTTTCACTATAAAATTTTTTATACAAAGGTTCAAAAGTTGAAAAAAAATAATTTGAGCAGAAATCCCGAGTAACATCTTGTAAAAATTTCAGACCTTGGTTTGCTATATTTTAGGAGATATTATATGTGGTAGTTAGGGCTTTTTCATGATTCATAATTTCATCTCAAATAGGTGACCGAGGGAAAAGAATCATAACTTTTTATTTAGGCATTGGAATGGAATTATGTAAAAAGTGGCATAAATTTCATGGAATTTAGATGCTTGTTTATAAATTTCAAATCCGAAGGATGAAACAGTGACATGTGGCACACCGTACAAATTCGCTCTACTGAACTAGTCCATAATTAGGTCATTGTGGGCGATCAGGCATAAATTTATCTTGAAGAATCCAAATTAGGTATGACCTATGGTATTAGAAATAAGACTAAGAGGGATAATATAGGACCAAAGATAAAATCTTTGGGATCCGAAATTACAAAGATACATTAGTTTCAATATCGAGCTCCTCAAAATCAAGAAAAAAGTATGTATCTTTTTTTTTTAAATTGCATAAGTCTTGTTTGAAAAATTAGATTGAAGTTATTACAAGGGCATATTGAAGCATATATATCAGTATTGGGTTTTAAAATACCCCAAAATAATTCCACACTCATTAAGTCCTAAGAAGGCTCTACTATTGTAGTGTCCCTTCTTAGTGAGATAGCTTTGATGACACTTAGAGATGGTGATTTTGATATAATGGTATAATGTTATGTATGAAAGACTTATGTACATGCTTATATGCTATGACCTGGTTTGGGTCACTTGGTTGTTGTGTGCTTATGATAATATCTATGTTTGCGTGCACAAGAATTGATTTTGGTTAAGATCATATTAGCGATGTTTTATCTTTTGGTATCCAATTTTGGATATAGGTGTATGACATGAATGGTGATTCAGAATTGAGACACAGATCCATGGATGATCATGGTTAGGTGGAACATATGGTTAATTATGATTTATGGATGAAACATTATTTGTATGATTATATGTGCGTAATATCATACTAAGCATGATGTGGCAGGGGACCTGATCATTTTCCAACAAGGATAAATGACTGTGGAAGTAATTTCTTTAAAACCCAAATGACTGTGGAAGTCATGCACCATTCATGGTAAAATGTGGTTAAGTTAATTTCATTATGAAATTCATATGATTCCTTTGATCTATGAGATTGTGATGTATGTAGGTCTTCAAACAAAGCCTTCCCAACGAACCATCAAATGGGTAAAAGCTCACAACCAGTATCATAAGGAGAAACATGGAGTTTCAAAGCATAGTAGATGAGAAGCCATGGAAATTAGGGTGCGGAGTCCTAAATCCATGAAATATAAAGACGTGGAGTCTTGGATATATGATAAAAGGATTAGGACGCGGAGTCCTAAATCCATGAAATATAAAGATGCGGAGTCTTGAATCTATAATGAAATGTTTGGGGTGCGGAGTCCTAAATATTTAAAAAGATCAAGGTGTGGAATCTTGGATCTTTAGAGTAGATCAGGGCGCGGAGTCCTCAATCTACTAAGGCACGAAGATGCATACAATAGGGGTGCGGAATCCCTATTATCTGGAAGGAAAATACCACTCATGGACAACTCATAGATGAATTTCCTTAATAATCTCATTCCTAACAATTTTGGAGTGACTTTCTAAAAATAGAAAGTCATGTCTACCATTTCAAGTGTGACTTTCCAAAAATAGTAAATCACCTCCAATCAATGGTTAAACAATTATAATTGAAGGAAAATCACTTAACTTATGATTAATCAATTGTAATAGTTCAATATCAACTTAACCCTCAATATTATTATTATTATTATTATCTTTTATGAGACTACGATATTATTATTAAAAGGGAATTATATCTCCTCAATCACTTCACACCTCTCTCCTTCATGACTCTCATGGCTCTATGTAACTCTCTCTATTTTAAATATTACATTACACTCTCTTTTATGCACTCATCAAGGAATGTAATATTCCTCTTACACTCATTAAATATATGTCATAAAATATTCCTCTTACACTCACTTTAATGCATATGTTACACTCTCCTTAAATAAGGCATGCATACCTCTCCTTAATGGCATGTTACACTCCTCTAAATGGAATACAATGCATGCATATTAATCCTCCTTTATGACAAGAATTGGTTTCTCCTCCTATATATGAGTCTCATGTATTCTCACTTGGAGGGGGAGGGGTAATGCCAAGAGTGTAAGAGACTTGAGGAATATTGTGAGAGGGAGAGATATGGAGAGTATCCAATCACTTCCAAAACAAATCTAAATTTCTTATTAATCTACTAAGTATCTATTGAGGTTGAACATGAGTGGTATTTAGAGGAAGTGAAAACTATCTTCCTTAGTTTTCCTTGCATCTCTCTCTCTAGTGTTGTATGTTGGTACTGTTTGTGAGCTTTTACAGCTCGGGGGTTCCAGGGGGAGGAGTTCTCCCTAGATATGGTTGGGTGGAAAACTTGATGGTTAAAATGAGTTGGTTAAGGGATCAAAGGTGGATCATATTCTCAACGATTGGAGCTGAATATCTCTTCAGGTATAATTTCCATTGTCCTAAAATTATAGTATAGCTTTAGCATAAAATAATAAGTAGACATTTAAATTGTTGTAAGCCTCTGATTTTGGTTTAGGCTTATGTTATCTAAAATATTATTGATTAGTTAAAAATTAAGACTAGATCAATCTATATGCATGGATGTTTAGATCTCAATATTGGAGTTATTATTGGTATAGTTTATGGTACTAATCTTGGTATTGTAGCATTTGAGAAAGGAAAGCCAAATATTGTTGAAGGTAATTTCAATAAATAAATTCCAAAGGACTTGGGTAAGTATTTCACGATTTATGGTTTTGTTTCAAGTAATTAATAGATGCATGTTTTATAAATGGTTTTAGGATAGTTTGCAAAGTGTTTGACAAAATCTGTGAATGAGTAATGTCATCAATTTATCTATGCACGAATAAGTGCTAACTTGCAACTTACATCAGAAGTAAGAAAATGGACATGTACCCAAAATATGCTTGGAGGAATTACAGAATCAACCCTTAAAAGAAAATGCAAAAATAATGGCAACTAAAATATAGTTTGGAAGATCAAATGCTTGAGGTAAGTTGGAGATAAATTGAGATAAATTTCAGTTATGGCTTATGTTTCATATTCTTCAATGTTTTGTTATTCGAGTGTTGTAATAGTACTATCAAAATTTTGACAGAAAGCCCTAATGGCTGTAGCATTCAGGGTTGCCATGTGTTTGTTAAGTTGTAGCAATTGGTGCAAAAATCTTGTCAATCATGTCAAATGAATTAGCTTGTGGGTGGTAAAATGTTTCAAGAACTCATATTGTGGATTTAGAAATGTGTGATTTCAATGAGAATATATTAGTAGCATAACTTTGGGTTGTTTTTCCTCATGTAGAGGTGTAGTTGTAAGTTTTCATTCCATATGTTTGACAAAAGTCATAAATGAAACATTTAGGCTATAAATTTTGTTGTTTTGAAGAAACGCATTCCTGGGCATTTTTTAATTCGATTCATCCCAACATCAGGGAGTATCCGTACCTAATGGACATGTAACCCCTGATTTCATTCCAAAAAAATACTTTTCAGAACCCAGATAAAAAATCTGGGCGATTTGGCAGATTGCTGCTCTGAGTTATGTGCACCTGTTTTTGAGTCTTTGATGAAAGACTAAGATTATTTAGTCCCTGTTTTAAGATGGAAATATTTAAAGTTTCAATTCTAAAATCTATGAGATAAATATGTTGAAGAATAATCTTAAATTCATTGTTGCTAAGTGTTTGACAAAATACCTCAATGACTTTTAATTGCATGCTTGCAAAGTGTTTTTCATAAGGGCTCATTGAGTGTAGAGTGCATGTCTGCAAAGTGTTTGTCAAAAGTCTTGAATGGATGTAGCTTTTGTGCCTATAAATTGTTATTGTAAAATTTTAGTTACTTTTGTTTTTATGTTACTATAAATTATAAATAAACTATTTAATGGGTGTAGCTTCCTATGTTTGAAAGTTTTTGGTATGAATGTGAAAATGATTTTATTAATTTTCTGAAGTGTGAATAAGACAGTTATTTCTTGTATTATCTAAAGCCAAATTAAAAAAAAAGGGCTTCTTGTTGGAAACAATTCTACAGTGACTAATTCTTTAGGATTTTGTGCAAATGAGTAGTAGTGATTATGTGACATTTACTTCTCTATCTTACTGATGGTGGGTAAGGTGGGACCTTACAACTATGACTCATGAAGAGGAAGAAGTGCAACATGATATATCAAAATTACGAGACCAAGTGCAACAAATTTTGCTCTCGCAAAGAGTAGAAAAAAATGAAATGGAAGCTAAGATGGATGGTTTGAAGAAAGACATGGATGGTTTTAAGAATGACGTGGAAGTTAATACCGATGGTATAGAAGAAAAATTGAAAGGAAACATGGAAGACATGAAGAATGGTCTAAAATAATACATGGAGAGTTTGAAGGAAGCTTTGACAAAGATGATACAAGAAATTATTCCTAATGGAGAAACGATAGTAGATGAAACTCATGATGAGAACAAAATAAATGTTAATCATGATTTCATAGATTAAAAATTTTGATTTAAGACCCACCATATTCCAAAGATCGATATCATGAAGTTTCATGGCAAGGATTCGATAACATGGATACTACAGATGGAGCAATATTTTGATCTCCATAATGTGAAAAAAACACAAAAAGTACACATTGCAACTTTATATTTAGAAAAAATACATTTGTATGGTATCGATGGGTTTTCTCTCATAATTGTCTTTTCACTTGGTTAATTTTTATGGAGGAAATGATAGCACAATGAGGATACAAAGAGAACCACCTTCTTTAGCCAATTGATAAATCTCAAACAAAAGGGTTCGATGATGGAGCACATTGAGGACTTCCAAAAATTGAATATAAGGGTAACTGATATTCTAGAGGAACATAGGATTGATGTCTTCATAGGGACTATAAGGATAACATCCAACATGAGGTTCGACTTGGGAACCTGATTCATTGGAGAAGGCATTCAAGTTGGAAAGAAAAATTGAAAGCAAAATTGTGGCAAAAAGGAAGCCTACCACTCACAACTATAAATATGGAAGTGTTGCTACTCATAGAATTCCAAAACCTACAAGGTTGACACCACAAAAATCAGAAGAAAAAATAGAAAAAGGGATTTTATATAGTTGTGATAGAAAATACACTAAAGGTCATAAGTGTGCCGAGAAGAAATTATTTTACATAGATTGTGAAGAGGAGGAAGAAAATGAACAATAAACTTCAAAAGAAGAGGATATACACCAAGAACCAACCTGATAGGAAGAAGAAATGAATCCGACCATATCATGTAATGCATTGGTAAGAATTACCACTCCTCAAACTCTCAAGATAGGACATATCAAGAAGAAAAATGTAATAGTGTTGATTGATTCGGGTAGTACCCATAATTTTATTCATTGTAAGGTAGCCAAGGAATTGAATTGCTTCCTGTACCCAACACCACAGTGTCAAGTGATGGTTGCAAATGGAGGAACTATAAATTTATCTGAAAAGTGCCATAATATGAAGCTAACCATGGGAGAATATGTATTGAATATTCCAATGCTCTCCATTCCAATGGGTGGTGTTGATATTGTATTAAAAGTACAATGGTTGCAATCTTTGGGGACGATAGATTTTAATTTTCAAGAAATTTTCTTGAATTTTTTTTGGAAGGAAAGGAAGTTGAATTACGAGGTATCATAGGGAAGATGAGAAATATTATCAATTCTAATGTCATGAAAAAAATTATGAACAAAGAAAAACGAGGCTCAATTGCACAATTATTCTCACTAGAGGTTCAAACATCAAAATCGTCTATTTCTCGAGATCTCAAAAAAGTATTGAACAATCATTCCAAGGTGTTTGAGACTCCCAAAGGACTCCCACCTATTCGTGATCATGATCATGCTATTCATTTGATTCCAGGAAGTGTTCCTTCTAACATCAGGCCTCACATATATCCTTATGCTCAAAAGAGTGAGATTGAATGTATGGTTGCAGAAATGCTAGAGGCCGGTATAATTCAACCTAGTCAAAGTTCTTTCTCTGCTCCAGTAGTATTGGTGCACAAGAAGGATGGATCATGTAGTATGTGTCTAGATTATAGGGAGCTCAACAAGCTCACTATTAAAGATAAATTTCCCATCCCAGTCATTTATGAATTATTGGATGAATTACATGGAGCAATTTACTTCACCAAGTTGGATCTTCGTTCTGGATATCATCAAATTAGAATGAAGAATGAAGACATTTTGAAAACAACATTCAAAACTCATGAGGGTCATTATGAATTTGTTGTCATTCTTTTTAGCCTTAATAATTCACCTTCCACATCTCAAGGTTTGATGAATTCCATTTTCAAACCCTTCCTTAGAAAATTTGTGTTAGTATTTTTTGACGATATGCTAATATACAACTAGTCTTGGAAAGATCATATTCAACATGTTGACAGGCTGCTCAAATAATTGGAGGAGAAATAATTATATGAAAAAACCTCCAAATGTTTCTTTGGAGTATAGGAGGTGGAATATTTGGGTCATATTGTATCTCATGAGGGTGTTAAGGTAGACCCTAACAAAATTAAATACATCAAGGAATGGAAAATCCCTACAACCATAAAGTATCTTCGAGCATTTTTGGGGTTAAAAAGGTATTATCGCAAGTTTGTTAATAATTATGGGAGAATTTTGACACCTCTAACATCATTACCGAAGAAAGATGCATTTTATTGGACTCTAGAAGCAACTAAGGCCTTTGAACATCTTAAAGAGGCAATGTGCCAAGCATCGGTCTTAGCTATGCCAGACTTCACAAATTTTTTTATTGTGGAATGTGATGCCTTAGGAAATGGAATTGGTGCATTTTTAATGCAAGAAGGAAGACCCATTGCTTTTGAAAGTTGTCCAATCAAAGGAAAGTATTTAAATAAACCTATTTATGAAAAGGAAATGTTGGAAATACCACATGCACTAAAGTAATGGCGACCTTACCTAATGTGAATACACTTCAAGGTAAAAACAGATCATGATAGTCATAAATACTTTTTGTAACAAAGATTATCTTCAGAAGAGCAACAAAAATGGGTCACAAAGATGTTGGGTTATGACTTTGAAATAATCTACAAAAAATGGAAGCAAAATGTTGTTGTAGATGCACTATCAAGAAATGATGAGGATGTGGAAGCATTTCTTTGTGCCATTTCTATTATCCATCCTGAGTGGATAACCGAAGCAAGGGATGAATGGAAGAACGATGAAGAGTTGTGGATACTCATTCAAAATTTTCAGCAAGATCCTTGTACATCTAAAAAATTTAGCTGGAAAAATGATTCATTATGGTACAAAGATTTCTTATATCTTTGTAAGAATTCCCAACTCAAACAAAATATTATTTTGGAAGTGCACACCTCTCCCTTAGGAGGGCACTCAGGATTTTTAAAAACTTACCACAGGGTCAAGAAATATTTTTTTTGGGATGGCCTTAAATCTGAGATTCAAAATTTTTTGGCGGAATGTTTGGTTTTCCAACAAAATAAAGTTGAGACAATTAAGACCCCAGGTCTATTACAACCTTAATCCATTCCAAGTCAATGTTGGGAGGAGGCTTCAATGGATTTTATCACAAGTTTACCCAAGTTTGAAGGAAATACTGTCATCATGGTGGTAGTTGACATAATTACCAAGTATGCATATTTTTGTGCATTATCTCATCTATTTAAAGCTAGTACATTTTCTACAGCATTTATGGAAACAATTCAAAAGCTACGTGGAAACTCAAAGATCATTGTAAGCGATAGAGATCCCATTTTTATAGGAAATTTTTGGACATAATTATTTTCTTATTTGGGTACTCAATTTTCTCATAGCTCATCATATCATCCTCAATCTGATGGAAAAACTGAGATGCTGAACAAATGTTTGGAAGGATATATTTGTTGCTTTGTATCTGATAAACGTACACAATGGGTCAAGTGGATGCCTCTGGCTGAATGGTGGTATAACACTTCCTTCCATACTACAGCAAAAATGACCCATCTATGGAACTTTATGGATATCATCCACCATCCATCACATCATATTTAAGGGAGAATTCTAAGGTTCAAACAATGAAATATCACATCGAGCATCAAAAACAAGTTCTCCAAATCTTAAAGGATAACCTCACTTTGGCGCATAATCGAATGAAACAATAGGCAGATCAACATTGCAATGAAAGAAGTTTTGATGTAGGTGATTGGGTATTTTTGTTCCTATGACCATACAAACAAATATCCCTCAAGTAAGCTTAGAAGGATAATAAATTATCACCAAAGTATTATGTTCCTTACAAGGTGTTGCAAAATATTGGTACTATGGCATACAAAATGGAGCTTCCTGCATCTTCTCGAGTGCACCCAACTTTACATGTTTCTTGCTTAAAGAAGGTTATAGGTGACAAGATACCAGTTCAAACAATAGTGCAAGAAATTGACAAAGAAATAAAAATTATATTGGAACCTAAAGTAGTCACAAAACAAGAACTCGACAGCTACAAAATTGATCAATTTTAGAGTATCTCATCAAGTGGAAGAACTTACCACTGAATATTTGACATGGAAGGAAGAGAGTTTTATACAAAAGCATCCAAAACTACTCAAGTGTTGAGGACAACACTTTTATGAAGGAGAGGGACATGATAGGTCCCTATAATACTAGTGTATCCCCTTATTTTTATTGTTAGTATATCCCCCTTATTGTTATTATTGTGCCCCATAGAAACCCACTATTGTTATTTTTATGACCTTACATTGTTATTGTTACATCAGCTAGGATCATATTATGACCCATTGGACTCCTATAGATATAAAGGAGGTTTTGTCATTTGTATCATCCAATAATTGTTCATTTATGTAATTTAAAGGAGGTTGCCCCCTCGAAGACGCTGATTTCTAAGTCGTTGTTCTATATTTTATTCTATTTTGTGATTTGGTTTCATAACACATTCATTGCATGCTTTGAATTGGAAAACAATGTAATACTCTACTAGAAAAACTTTTTAAACTAAATTTTCAACAATTAGGGAACAAATTTACATATTCTAGAGCAAAAATTCCATACATTAAGAAATTTCCAAAGAAAAAAATCATCAACATCTAGCACTTACAAAGAAACATGAAATATATCCATGCATCATTCAAGAAGAAGCTCTAAAGAAGAATGAGAATTATCTCCACACATCAAAATGCATTAAAAAAGTCTCCAATAGATCCAAAGAAAAAGTGTGAGTTCTTTACAAGAGAAATAATCCCAGTCATGATCTCTCAAAAATGAACTTGAGTTATATTTATATGAGTCTCACTAAGTTGAATTGACCTATTTAGCCCCGAAAATATTAAAATAATAAGCAATAAAGAAGCCTTGGTCACAAGCCGACCAAGTAGATTTCACAAATTATGAATTTTCCATCCAAATGTCAATTAAATTGATGACATCATGTGGATGTAGGGACATTGGAGGGCCACATTGAATCCCCTAGGTTCCAAGATGTGAGAGAGGGCTCCATAAAGTATGAGTTAGGGGATGAACCCTAATTCTCCATGCAAGTCATCATGTGGGGCTCCAAAGTGGGTTTGGGGCACAAAAACTGATATCATGGGTCTCTTGATGATAAAACAACCTCTATAATACTCCAAATGAGGGCTTTGATGATGGTGTCTGCACTGCCATGTTTCAAGGGTGAGACAAACCTCCTTTGGGCCTCATATCATCTGTCACTCCATAATGGTATGTTGGTTGGGCACAATGGCTTAAGTGCATCATCTAACGAATAATCTGGGGAAATAAAAAACATGTTGAAGATTTTGAGGGTGCCCATGGCATGAAATGATTCTCTACACATGATGGAATTCCCATGGTTCTCAATGCATCCCTTGTGGTTTCAATATGATCCTTTGGTAGACTTGGTCCCTAATTAAGTTTCCTAACCCATGATGAAACAGCTTTTTAATCACATATAAGATCCAATATGCTTGCACACCATTAAGTACAATAATTCATTAGTGCATCTAATTGAACCAAGTTTGTTTATTTAGGGCACATTGAGACTTCATATTGTGATTCCCTTCCAAATTTGGGGCTTCAAGCTCATAATAGTGTTACCTCCCTAGGTATGAATGGATAATAAACAACCCTATTAGGTGTTCCCAGCCCCTAATGGGAAGTAAATTTCCTTGGTATGTCCTTCAATTGATAGGTGTCATGTGAATGCTGATGAATTGATGGGGACATGAGGGTCTTAAGTCCAAATGCCATGGGTTTAAGGATGGAAATGATGATGGATGCCCACATATTTGGGTATATAAATGTAGGAAGGAGAAATCATGGATACAAGAGTTATCCCGACCTTTGTTTTTCCACCCTTATTTATTTTCCTTATTCTTTTTCTTGATTTTGAATTTTATTACTACTCCTGCCTCCAGGAAATGAGAGCATGTTGTGTATGATGTAAGCAGTTATTACCCCTTTAAGGTGGGGAAGTTCATTGCCCAATGGGAGTTGGTACGTGCATGGGTTCCATAATGATGTGAAGGCACACATGGGGCTCTAGGAACCATGGTGATGGCCATAATAAATGGTAGAGATCATGCTTGGCTTTTTCCCACATGCTATATTAAATGTCTCGACCATATTTTTCATTTTATAATATTGTTTTTCTTTTGTTTCTTGCTTGTGGCCACAATATTATTTTAATGTTATTTTAGTTGCATCAACCTATGGGGAAATAGTTCTAGGCCTAACCTAGACATGTGGACAAGGGGATCAGGTATGCCAATGCCTTGTGGACCTGATGGTCATGTGGACCAAAAGAAGGAAAATGATGAAGTAGGGCTTGTAATGTGTGGAGGGGAGTGAAAAATATGGATCGGGAAAATGGGACCATGCTACCAAAATCATGGTTTCCCAAGTATTTCCTTTCGTGAAGCCATATGACAATAAGGGAGATCCCATGGGACAAGGATTGAGGATTAAGACCCCATTTAATGAAAGGGAATAAAACTCTCGTCAAATCCCTTCCTTCTTCCAAGTCACCCAATAATCCATGCCCAAGATGCCAAAGGAAAAAATCAGCATAAGCACCCGATTGCACAATGAAAATCATACCTTTTAGGTTGGATTACCCACCTCTAAACATGTGATTGATAGATGGCGAGAGGACACATGACTAATGTAGGGAGTGGAGATAAAATGGCACAATACATTGGCTACATCGGTGGTTGTGAGAGGTTGATGGCTACCAATTGAAGATATGTTTAGGAGAAAAATTGTCCTATAGGGTCACCCACTTTTGGTGGGTAACATGTCTCACTACAAAGGTAGACATAGGAGATGACATTGGTCTCCATTGTCATGCCCATGTTTCCCTCTTAAGTCATGGATTCTTGAATAGAAAGTGACATGGAAACCTTGGAACTTTGAGAGGAAGTTCTTGAAGGGAATGAATGAATTGGAACCCTTAGCATTAGGAAAATGATAGGTCATACTCATGAATTTATAAGAACTAAAACACACAATATAAGTAGGAATCTATTGAGGAAAAATTAAATTAGAAGTTAAAAATATTTGGGAAGGGGACAATAGGTGTAGACATATAATTTGAATTGAATAAATAATCCTACCAACCATACTCACACTTGTAAAACCTTTAAAAGAATAAATAACTCCTAAGTATCTAAACTATCCTAATAATATGGGGAAAAGGGGACATAAAGTCAAAATTGAAATATCGATCCAATAAAATTTACTCTCAATAAGAAAAGGGGGTTGTGCATGAAATTAGAGAATATTAAGTTAAATTTTGAGAAAATGAATTTCATGAGAGGACATCCATGTGGAAAAAGCATAAGACAAAAAGTATCTCAAACTAAGATTTTAACTTGAGAAAAAATAAGGGGTGGTTGGGGGACAAAAATTGAAACCTATATGTTGACTTAAGTTAACAGACACAAAATGGGGAATCTAAATTAAGATCAAGGGACAAATAGGAGAATAAATAAGGAAACCTGTGTGGATGAGGGAAAACAGTTTTTAATAATAAATTAAGAAAATAATTTCATGAGAGCTTTGGTGAGGGGATGACACATGGGTAGATCAATAATCAAAATATTGGAATAGAGAAAATAATTGTTTTGCATGAGGTGTCAAGTGTTTTTATTTAAACTCTCTATAAAGGAAGGAACACATTATGAGAAAAAGGCTTTTGAACACCCTAGTGTTAGATGGATATCCTAATGATGATTTTCATTTTGAGTGACTATTGAGATTTGTGGTGAGTTTAGTGAAAGTGGAGTTCTTGTGAGTGGAAACCTCTTGAGCTTGAGGGCTCTTATCCACTTGCTAGTGCATCCATATTCCGTACAATCTCATTGTAGCTCAGGGGTCAGTGGGAAAGAAGAGTACCCAAGGGTGACCCAGGGAAAGGTTGGTAGGTCAGCTAGTGAGTCAGTAAATTTTTGTTGCGTCACAGGAATTCAAAAAGTTTGTGAGGTTTACATTGAGAGAGCACGGAAAATCATCAATCATAGTTCAAAATGTCAATTAATTAGTAGATGATATTTGTGTGCTATTGAATTGATAATTGACGACGTGCCTTCTTATGATTGATGAAACTTTTGATGTGCAAGAATTTTATTTTCAGTTGTAATTATTGATGTATGCAATAATTATATGGTGAATTATATATATATATATATATATATATATATATATAGTATTTATAAAATTGAATTTGGAGAAGGTATTTTCCAGTACATCATAGTTCCTATATGCATATATTCTGGAAAAGAGACATATGCATTCATAAATTCATAAATTCCTATAGGCATAAATTTTGGAAAGGCATTCTTTGAAGTACATAAAGTTAAAAATTTAGAGATGAAGGATACTCATCAAATGTCCTGTCCTTTGGTGAGTTAGAGGCCTAATTTTTCCCTTTGTGTTGAGGTGGCAGTGTTGGGTTTAATTGTGGCTAGATGATTGTTTCCACAATATAATTTGGCAAGAGAACATTGCTAAGGTAGTGAGAAAGGGTCTCTGTTGGTGTGGGAGCTTGAAATTGTGTTTATTCGTAAAGTAGTTGAAGTTGGAGGCTTGAACATGGTCTTCCAAAATTGATATATGACGAGATTAATCGCATATTAATACACCATAAAACTCATGAAAACTTCATTTGTCATAAGTTCAATATTTCAATTAGCTCTTATATCCTCAAGTTGGTGTTTGGGTCCACTAATCATCTTAGTGTGGTTTTCAAGAGATTTCATGGTATTTTGGAGCTCTCTTTAATTAATGTGGAGGAGATGATGTCTGACCTCAATATTCCTATTCACTAAAGAATAGTTCCTATCATAGCTATACCAATGACCATAAGCCACAACCCAATGCGAAAAGTTCAAATTGTTGATTCTTGTGTGTCAGTGCAGATGAAGATTCTAATGAACACATGGGTCCCAGTACTGAGTGATTTATGGTCTCTAATTCTGCCGACATTTTCCTCAGATAGACTGGAAACTTTTGGAGTAAGGTCGGAAGAATGAAAATGGAAGTAGGGAGGATGGATGGGATGAAGTAGCCAAATGAGATAAAGAGAACTCACCTTGAATCATTAGCTAGTTGTCTCCATAATGAGATAAAAGAAGTGTATATTATGGGATGAATGAAGATCTAGAGTGGAACCCATGAGTAAAATCCCATATATGTATTGTTTGAATATAAAGGAACAATAAAAAGGAGGGAAGGAGGAAATATGGGAGCGTGGGAAGGGGGTGGAGGATTCTTATTAACCTCCCTTCTTCACTTGTGGGGCTTGCGTCTATGTAACATATTTAATGAGACTTGTGCGAATTCTAATGGGGATGGTTGTAGTGGATTTATGGGATCAATTGAGCATATTCATTGGAATTAATTAATATTGCCCCCATTTTTTTTACTTATTTCTAAGTTAGCTAACACATTCACCTTTTTGTTCTAGTGTTTAGGGATTTGAAAGCAAGAGAAATATGCTATGCAACCCTTCTCTTGTCGAATTATCTCTAGAATGGATTCCAAATGATATTCTTGGGAGAAGCAACTAAAAATTAAATATTCTATAATTACAATGGAGTCCCTCAATAAAATCAACTTTAAAATCTTGAGATTTACTACCAATTTTAGTCCCGAAAGGAAAGTACATTCTTTTTCCATGTTAATAAAGGATTTCCTGAGGTTTCATGCATACGAAGACATTCTTATTCCCCTCAGGTTATAAATACCCCACTCACAACACCCACAACTCCTATTACCCCTTTTAAATTATTATTATGAAATATATATTAATATGTAATTAAAAAGATTAATTAAAATTATAATAGTCATAAATTTAGATAATAACGATGTTATATAAATATGTTTTCTTCTTCACTCCCATTCCTTTCTGCTTAAACTTTTGCTTCAATTAAAAAAAAAAGTTACAATGTTTAAAAGTTTATAATACTACAAACATGAAATACCATACATGAACCCAAAGAAATCATTGGAATGCCATACATGAACCCAAAGTAATCATACTCCAAATGTAATGAAAATAAATTATTTCAAGTGCCATTAAGCTAATTATATCAAGTCATATCTTAAATGGAAACAAATAAATAACGGGGTCAAGTTTATGTGAAATTATCATTATATATAAAATGTGAAATTCATCTATTATATATAAAAATAAGAAAAAGGAGATTAGTTCATATCAATTTTTACCAGATTAACGATAAATATATATTACATTTTTAAAATATAAAATAAAATTACATTTACGTTAATTTTTTAAGAGCTATTAATGCCTTTACCGTACTAATGTTTTCTAAAATTATTTTGTTCTAAGAACTACTTCATTATGCGCAATGGCTTTACCTTACTAACATTTTCCGCAATTTTGAAGAAAGAACTAATAACGCTTTCATTAACTATAGGATAAGAAGAATTTGACATTTGACAATGGTCACTGTATTAAATAGTGAATAAATTTTAGAATTTAGAAAGTTTCTTGGGATTAATCTTAGAATTTAGAAAGTTTCTGTAGTTGGATTTTATATATATATATATAATTTTTATTTTGATGGAAGAAAAAATATGTATTAATATATTAAATGTCATATAGATTGGGATATACAACATTTAGATTCAATGATGCATATCTCAAACTATATGGAATTTAATGCATTAAGTAAAATTGGATATGATTCTAGTGACTGTATATCAATTTAAGCATCATTTTTTTTGTTCTTTTAGGTAATGCCAAGTTATTATTCAACATATAGTTTCTAGCCCACCTATATAAATTAAATGCATGGTAAATACCAATAGTATCAATCCATGATAAGCATCAAAATACTTTCATGATACATCTCACATTGTCAAAGATTTTAAAATATCATAAAAATTAACTAAATTATAACTTTATTTTAAATTATTATTATTATTTATAAAAATAATTAATACATGAGTTAAACATATAACAAAATTTTTAATCCTCAAGATTCACCTCCACATTTCCATAGAGATTCTCAACTTGTACATAGATTTTGTTACAATGCCATTGGTCAATACCATGGGTTACTTACAGCACATGCCCAAAAGAGCATAACTCATGTTCATATGACATTTTTTTAGCAAATTCATCAATTTAATTAAAAGGGGAGAAGGGACATAACTAATTTTGATATAAATCTCAACCTTTGATTTGTGAATACTATTAAGAATATTTCAAAATATTATGTAATTAAAACTCTAGAAGTCCCCACATGCATCAACATAGCTAATATGACAATCAATTGACTTATATTTATTCACAAAGGATGCATTGTTCTTACTACATTGACTTCAATTTTTTTGTCAGTTCTTTTCAAAGGAAAAATCATAATTTTATTCAAAGAATGAAATTACATTTCTGTAGATGCTAAAAAGCATTCAACCATACCAGTCTATTGGTTGATGCCTAAGTAAACAACTATAAAGAAAAAAACAAAAAAAAAAAACATTTTGGGATTAAGTATGAAGACACTTAGCTACCCTTTTCCAACTTTCTTTTTCTCAACATTTTGTCAAACTCCTTAATTGGGAGTGGCAATTAAAATTGCCAACCAATTATCTTCTACCTTCAAGGAGACTTCCTTTTCTAAGTCTGAAATCTCGTATACATGGGATATTTTGACACCTCCCATCTCCTTTTCAATGGGGGTCTTCTCGTTCTGCTACATTGGAATTGTAGTTTCTATTGCATCAGTTCCTTTCAATCTTTGAACCCTTGTTCATGCTTGCTCAACTCCTCCATCCACTAATATTCCTTATGGATTCTGATCATCCTCATTTTTAGAATTTTCCATTTTTTCTTTGTCCTCTTCTTCTGAGAGATGTTGCTCTGGGAACTACCATCTGTTTGGATTTTGGGACTTCTTTTTTTATTTTTTTCTTTTTTGTATATTTCTTTGCCCGTGGACACACATTTTGTAAATGTCATGTTTGAAGACATACACAACATCTAAATGTCGTGCTTTCAAAATATAAAGATTGAGTCCAATGTACACTGTTATGAATTAGGTGAATGCGATCAGGTAAAACTTTACTAAAGTATGCCTCTAAACATATCCTAGAAAAGGTAAAAAATCCTTTTGTATGTCTATCCAGATCCATCTTTATGAAATTCCCCAATGCATTTTCAATTCCTTCTAATACTTGGTGATGCCAAAAAGGGAGGGGGAGGTTATGTAATTTGACCCAAAATACCATTTTGGAAACCACCATTGTATTGAATTCAAAACCTGGAAACCATGGGGTCATAAAAAGACATGCGTTTCCCCAAAACCGTGGACCCTCTTTTAATGAAAAATCCATATCCTTCAATGTATCAAATTGTACAACAAAAGACCCCCTGCAACATAAGTGAATGTCATAGATTGAAGTCTAGGTGGAGAATACCCACTGATGTAAATCCTATGATTTGGGTTAGAATTCATTAAATCTGCTAATAACTGGTTGGGATTAAAGGGTGGTGAAAATATCATTAACATCTAGAAGGTTAACTGCGATAGAGAGAACCTGATTCACCTGTTCCATGATGTAAGGTCTAAGGATATTGAGTATTTGATCAGGTTTATTTTGTGTCTCAGCCTTTATATTTATGAAAAACTTAAATGAAGTTGGTCCCTTGGAGTTACTAGTTCTAGGAAAGTCTCCCCATAGCCTCTGATTCACGATGATGGATGAATTTCTTTCAATGCCTTAATCTTGCAACGTAATGACATCTTACAGTTATTTACTTGCATAAATCAAACTGTGTAACTTCATTGGAATTCCCAACTTGTCTTGGGCTTTGTGCTTCATATCTTGCACCATATACCCAACCTGAACCCCTATAAGAACTAATTTTCCATTTGGGGTTTTTCGATTTTTTTTGAAAAGGAACCTTCATATCCAAGTCTATTTGATTTCCCTTGAAAACCAACAATATGAAATTATAATTACAAATGATTAGATATCAATTTTTTTTATTTGATTGGAGACTTGAACAAATAAAGATAGAAAAATGATAGAACAAGGCTTTATTAAATCAAGCCTATGCCTGCTCACACTCCAAATACATGAAAGTGTCCCATTATATAGGAATGAGATCAATAACCTCGATAAACATAACAAACTCGATGATAAAGACTTCAAATTATCTATAAATCACTTACATTGGTAAACAACAAGTTCTAGAACACAACCTTTAAATTCACACAATCTAAGAATATTCATTTCTCTATTATCTCTCACTCTCCCCCTCCCCTTAATGGAGAAATGGATTATTTACCACACCTAAAAATATTCTAATAAATAATGCATACGGTAAAAGTGCACCCACTAGTCTAAGTCTCATCCAGGCTTACAAATTGTGACAAAGTTTTCATGTATTTCATTTTTACTTTCTTTGTTACAATATATTGATGAAATTTTTTCTTGAACTTGTTGCTCCAAACTTGATGTTTTCAACTTGTTTCTGCTTCTTCTTACTCTAGATCATGAACTTTGGATATAACTTCTTGCTACAAATAAGATGATTCCAATTCATTTAAACTCATTTTTCAATGAGTTCACTTCCATCATTGAGATTTTTTAAGTCTTGTTTAGTGGACTACTACCACATCAATCCATAATAAGTTTAATTTTTTGAGGTCTCCAATACATAAAAATTCTATTGATTTTTCATTTTCTACCTTTTCCATGATGTCTTCAACAAATTCCAAATCTTGATTGTAGATAGACATTACAAATGAGTTGTTTTATTCTTCTTCTTCCACTGCTTTCTGACTGCTACCAAAATATTCACATTGGTAGACAATCATGATATTTTAAAAAATCATCATTATTTGGGTTCTTTTCATTTTCATTTTTGTTGAGAGTTCCCCCCCTTTATCCATCTATGTCTTCCTCTATTATATCATTATGCTTTATATACAAATCTTAATTCGTTTATGCATCAAAATATTTGTATTTAGTTTCATCTTGTTCATCCTAGGTTTCTCTTCCACTTAGGAATTTATCTATGATATTCTTCCTCTGTAACATTTAAAACCAACATTTATCTAAAAGCTATTAATCATCATATTTAACTTTAATTTCTTCAATCACTACTTGACATTATTTATATTCATCTTCAATAATTTTCCTTGTTGGATTTGGCTCTATTCCTTCATTCTCTTCTTCTACAACCTTATCTATAATTTCTTTTGGTAGATTTTATTTTGACACAAAATATATTTCTAATGTATTAATATATTGCAAAGTGTTTCTTTCCTTTTCACTGTACTTCATCTCTAGAGTATCCAAAAACAATTTTGCGTTGTTCACTTGACAAAATTTATATAAAATACTTGAAAAAACATTGTAATCCATTGTTGTTATAATAAGGAATAATGATAAATCATCTCTTCTCTTATCATGGGTATCTACAAAATCTTCTTGAACAAGGTGCAATAAATGAGATGAACAAAGCAACTCTTCCATTTTATTTATCCAAAGTGCATAATTAAAACCTGTGAAATATGTAAAAATATGCATTAACATGTTCAATTATTCATCTATCTCTTTATATTTATTGGACTTGATTTTCTCTTCATCTTCATTGATTTGTTCGATATTTTCATTCCTATTCTCATATTCATTAGGTATTTGTTCTTCAACTATGACTAAAAACACTCCATATTTTTCTGCAAAAAATGTTGTCTCTGCCCTTTGATTCTCTCTCCTGATATGTTTGAGTTCTCTTCAGAACTATTTAAGTTTCCTTCGTTGAACCATGATAATTGTGCATTCTCTTTTTATCTTCTTCAATTTATTTATCCACTATCAGCTATTGTTGGAGGAGTTAGTCATTTTGACTGGCTAGTCTGATGGAAAAGGGCTAGTCAGGCCAACTAACTAGACATAGTAAAATTGACAGTATGAAATGTCATGCAGGGATTACTAATGATAGATTAAGCAACATGATTAGTCAGACAATTAGACCTGCATAATTGTCTCATTAGTATACATACATACATACATACATACATACATACATACATACATACATACATACATACATACATATATGTATGTATGTATGTATAGAAATGTAACAGGTTAGTTCGATACATAATAAAGAATTCATTTGTGCATCTTGGTTCTCTCTCCATTACTGTATTTATCGTATCTTTATATTCTTAGTGTGTAATTTCTTGAAATCTTTCTATTCGTAACAATATATGATTTTCTCTAGATTACAACATTGGTACCATTGCCGATAGTCAGAACTCAAGTCATATATTATGAAAGTATAAATGTTAACATTAAAAGAAATAAAGTTATGGAGGGAAGAAAATATTAATAATTATTTGAAGAACTACGTATGAAGGAATCAATTTTTACTTGCAGAAGCTAAAGTTATTTTTTTCACGAAACTGCATGAGCACTTTATAGAAGGGGCTATAGTAGAGATATATAATTTCCTCGATAACGTCACCCATGAAAAAAACTAAAAATGAAACTGATGCCAGACTTGTTGAGAATTTAGAGGGCTTGTGATCAATTCAAATTCTATTCTTGATAATTACTTGTGAGCTTACTTGAGTTAATTATGTCTTCTATTCTTTAGCTTATTTAATATTTCATCAAGTCAATTATCAAAATACATGAGACACAAAATTAGGCTCCTAGAGCTAGGGAAAAACCTCTCCCTCTTGGAGAGGAAAACCCGTGAGGAATTCTTATTGTGAATATTCAAATGACAAGTACCATGACCAAGACTCAGACCCTTGACCTATTAATTCCTCCAAGACTTTGTCACTACTTCTTTATCTGCCTCCAACGCTGATCATTCATTTCTACACCAACTTACACTAATCTGCACCAATATTAGAGAATTCGATCTCTAACTTTATCTTCGTTTATTATTCACTTATCAGATAATTACTTCTTCCTTGATAATCATTTGAGATATATCAATGTCTTTTGAGTATTGAAGATAGGAAGGTAAATCTCTGATTTACCTTCTATTCTCTTACTTTCACAATGTGATATTTGAACTCTTTTTCATCCTCAATCCACACTGTTATCCTGATCTAAGTTCTGCACTTAAGTTCAGACTTAATCGTAGCTTATTCACTTATTTTTCTTCAGGATGCATCACAAAATAGATCCTAGCTCACTGCTTCATTTAACCCAGACATTGTCATGCTGTTGCTATCACAATTATGCCCGCATTTATGTCCTTCTATAAATCCAAACATATCACTAATGTATCAGCAATTTAATTCAAAGATGTTTGAATTGTTGTCTTCTTACTAATCCAAATTTACTGTGATATTATGGTTCCCAAAACAGATCTACATCTATTCCTTTTAATGCGCATATATACAGACCTTTCGTTATGCTGTGATATCTCAGAACCATCTGAAATATATTACTCTAAATGAGCCACATCACATCACTATATATAGTGCTCAAGTCTTATGTTTTAGTCTGACCATACAGCCAATTAGTAAGCCAACTTCATCACTATGTATTAGGCCGCCATGTAGTGCACTTATTCCAGCGTTTAATGAGAGTGGACATGAGCCATTCTTTCACTTTTTATGACAAGGTCTTGGAGCATTCTCTATCTACTTCATATACATGAAACTTGATTATATTTATGACCAAAAGACAACCTTAATAGACATCAAGAAGAATTTTATTGACCTATAATAAAATATTTCTCATGAAACCCATGAAGAAAGTACAACAAAAATACATTTTATTATCTTTTCTTCTTCTTTACATAAATACATAATTACATAGTCAATACGAAGACCGATCCTAATTACATTTTTCAAGACTCCCTCTTAACTAGAGAGGTATTCTTACAGGTACATGGTCACTTTTAAACTGAAGAATATCATAAGAAGAATAAGATTGGTAATCACATATGTATAACATCATATCAACCGACATTTTCCTAGTGCAAGGCCTTAACTAACAACCCTATCTCTCAACGAGACAATGGGCTACATTGCTGGAGAGACACATGATTTATAGACACCATAGTCATTGTCTATCTAAGGTACATACTCCACCTAGGTGTTCCCAAAGTATGACCTTCTTGGACTATTATTCTCTTGGGTAGTTAGCCCTCAAATAATATCGGTCCTCGACTACTCTTATCTTGAATGCCCTATCACATTCTCATAGAGTATCGAATGCTAAATGATTACCCAATCATCCATTCTGTCTTCCTAAGTGAACACCATAGTGATGTGTCTATCTCTCCCTCTCAGCCAGGGAGGACCTATTCCACAAGGGAATGTATTCATTCCTATACAAGGAATGTACCCAAGCTCATTCTTAGGAATTACCAAGTTTGTTCCAAGTAATAAACTTACCACCATGCTCCGTCTTAACCAGGGACCTATAGCAACAATGATGATGCACCTAGATGCTCATGAAGAATTCCTCCCATCGATATCATGGATTTCGATCTTAAGGAATCTTCAACTTTAGCTTCACAGGGCACAAATCATCCATCACTTACATCCACGAGTCATGTCAGCTATTAGAAAGTGATTCATCAAAATTCCTTATCTGGTCCATCTCTTATGCCATGCTACTTTCTTTCAAATCATATCCAAGGATCTTACATCCTTTCAGATGATTGGAAACCCTGCATAAATTCATCCAGATAAACATATACATATGAAATTTTAAACCAAAAGTTACCTTAGTGATGATATTTCACCATGACATATTCCCATAGGCTTCAACATCCTCTATTCAGATTGACACATCTCCTAATGATATGACTTGTCAAGGATATTATTCTTTATCGGACTTCTATCAGAGTCTACATATCTTCCTAGGAGATATTCAAATCACATATTCTTGGCTTCCGAATGATAACTGCCTCTTGACATGATTTCACTTCATGATCTCTTCCTTTCTGCACATCTTCATTCCTAGGAACTTCCAATCTCAAGTTCCTTGTTCATATACAACCAATTCATATTCCATACGAGGATATATTATGTTGATTTCATATGTCTATGCATCATGAGAGATCATACTTCTAAATTTTATTACCGGAAAGCATATGACATGACTACACAACATCCAGTGTCAACATATAAATATAAATATATATATACCTCATACATTTTTCCTTCGAGTCATCCTGTAGCAATTTTACTACAATGAAGAGCTTCATTCCCTTGACCTGCTTCATCAATATGTCATCACATCCTAATCCTAGAATTATGTAGCATAGAATTATTTGATGAAACCTTTCTGCTTTCTTTCTAATAAGTGAATTCATAGAGAATTCCATTAGAAAATGTCAGCACATGTTTCCATGATGACCCTTGATCTTGATGACTTCCTTCCATCTGTATTATTATCAGTGAGGTTTTCCAAGATTTGATTTACCAAGAGCTCCTACCATGCTTCTATCATGATGCTATTAACATACATTGATTCCTATCATACTAACCAATAAAAATAACTTAAATAAGAAGATGATCTTAATCATAATAGAGATCCCTCACTTCTTCTTTCTTAGATTTATCTACCTCAGGTTCTTCCCTCATATCTGTGACATGGGCTTCTTAATTTTTCCTCTTGTCCCTTCCAAATCCAAGAAGACACATAATTTATATCAGATTTCGTCCAGGAGGGACTACATCTCCGAGCCCTCCTCAATCAGTGGGGAGGCCCTCTTTCATTAAGTGGCAATAAAAATAAAAGTACAAGCATAAATGAAAAATTAGACACTTATACCTCCATAGATGAAAGTGATAGAAAATTGGATACCTCTGATGAAGAAATGGACAACAATGTTGGATTCGTGGTGCCGAGAGGTGTAGAATCCATATAAAATTTTCTTGAATTTGACAAAGTGAAAATATGACCCCTCTAGAAATGGCTCAGATCATGGTTCTGCCCCCCGCTTGCAAAGCTCTCATGGTTACACACTGTCTCGTACTTCATGCCTCTCCTGGCCTCCTGCGCGCACTTTTGAATTACATGTTTATATATTGGAGTGTGGGAAAAATTCCCCAAGTCCACCGTTGGCTAAATTGGTTTGGATCCTGAGTTTAGGGGAGGGGGTCAGGTGGTCAAACCCCATCCCCTCCGTATTAAGGTGTATATTGTTTGAGAAAAAATGTGCAATATTTTTTTAAACCCTAACACATTAAATTTAATACAAGTGGGGAGGGGCTGGGCCTGCATTGGGTGGCCCGACCCTTACTCCCGCTGGCTCCGTTATGTATACACGGCTTGTGGGTTGGGTTGGCGGTGGGGTTAATAACCCCCACCACCCATATTATATGGTGGTTTCCGTAATGTGTGGGGGCGGCTGGGTCATGACTATCTACCCCCCTTATATTTAACATATATATGTTATGTCCATTGGGTAGGGCGGGGGTCATGGCCCGCGCTTCCTTTTTTAATATATATTTTTTAGAATTTCAAAACAACCTGATATTTTTTAAAAATACGGAATTTGACCGAAGGAGTCAAATTAAGGGACCCACAATTTCGCCCAGAATCCAGACGGAGTTGGCAGGAATCCGGTGGCTGGGTTTCTACAATTTTGTTGCCTCCTTAAGCTGCCACATCACCAAGTCAACCCTCAAACTTTGACTGCTCCTAACTCCATACAGACTCATAATTAAGTGTCATTTATGCTGTTGGAATAAAAAAGACGATATCTTCAACTTGACACTAACTTTTACACATTTCTGACACTTTGATTTTTGAGCCTTTGTACTTAAGCCACTTGTACTTGGACCTGTTCGATCCACCTAGATAATTCCTCCCCACTGAAGATATTTTGGACCCCCAAAAACATTAAAATACTCAAAACCACACTTTCAATCTCCTGCACGCAAAACTGGTACATAATTTGCAATCATGCACACCACACATGACTTGACAACCCCTCCTTTCCAAGAGTTTATAACACACACTCATTGGTCAAGGATTACATAAAAACAATCAATACCTCAACTACTCAGAAGGAAAGGCCAAAACATCATCATTGTGTTTCAAAGTGATGGGAAACACACCATCACATTTACATTTACTTGCAATGTATGATTTACAAAAATGGCCATGACAAGCTACTACCTCTAAAAAAACCAATTTAATAAAGCAAACCACTATGAATGTGGTGGATTCATTTATTGAACATGTTCACCTTTCAACTCCTCTATCTATGCTTCCGAAGCATGGATCATCAGACACATGGATTTTTAGTGTCCCACTTCGTTGCAATGACTACAATGATTCTTTTTCCTCAAAACTTTGTAGGTCGCCTTGGGGCACTTTCCCTGGGTGTTCCTCCAATATGTGTTCATGGAGCCCTCACTACTAGACTGTGAGGAAGGGATTTCATCATCTTTCGTTGGTTGGTCGCTAGTTGTATTGGAGCTTTCTCCCATTTCCTTTCTGGCGTATCCGAGTCCTGCACGACGCGAAAATTCCTTGACTTTGATGGGGTTTACGATGCCTTGGCCGTTGATGCCGAGGCCTTTTCCCTGATACCCCATATTATTCAGTAATTTGGATCTGATCCCTATAGTATGTTTTTCAAAAGTAGCGAATTCATCACCATGAAAAATACATGAAACTGAAGGGTTTCTTTTTACCTCGGGTTGCTTATGTCTCAAATTTTCCAAGGCCTCATCCTTAGCTTGTAGCTAATGTAGTAACCTTTGTTTTACTTCCTTTGCTTCCTGTAGGAGCATTCTTATCTTAATATTCTCTGCTTAGATTCTTTGGTTAATCTCTTCAAGTTCTTAAAACTCTGCTGCAGTAAGTGTCCTTTTCATCTTTGGTACAATATATGTTGACATTTTTGTTTCATCGCTCGAATCGGAACCCAAATCTATAGGTCCTTCTGCTATGATCCCAAAGGCTGCAAGCTTCATTTGATCATGAGAATTAGACCCCAGGTAAATTGGTCTACCTCGTGCAAATCCTGTAGCTATGACCTTTTCATCTTCCTCATATTCAGAATCTTGGTTTTGTTGTATGGTGGTGGCGGTCTTCTGCTTCCCCTTTTTCTCATTTCTCTCAGGTCTTAACTCAGGGTGCAACTTCCAACAATTTTCTTTGTCATGTTCCTCTTTCTCACAATGTTTGCAAGAGGGCTTTGCTCCCCTTCTTTTGGCTATTGCAGTCCTTTTTGGGTGGTCACTTTGTTCATGCATTCCATTGATTTTTATGTGCATGGCCTTCACACTAGCCTCATCAACGATAGCAATCTCAAACAAAAATAATGAATGTGTTATGTAATTATGCAGAGAACCAATATACTTGGCTACAATCTCTGATGAATCTAATGAAATGCCCAAATTCAATGCTTGTTTTCTAAATTCTTCAATGAATTCTTGTACATTTTTACCTCTGCTTTGCCTTAGGTTTTGCCATTCCATTAATGCCTTTTGCTTATAACCCAAAGGGTAAAATTGGTTTCTAAATGCAGAAACAAAATTTGACCATGAGGAGAGAAGGTTATCCACATTTTGGCTGCCTTGCAATTTTCTCTCCGACCAGACAAGAGCAGTGCCATTCAGCCAAAGAGAGGCCAACTTGATCTTTTCCTTGTCCTCCTCGATCCGCTGAATCTTGTAGTAGACTTCAATTTGCCTAACCCAGTTGTTAAGATTTTCTGCATTACTTTTTCCATGATACATGGGAAGATAGAATTTGACATCTAATTTAAAGAAGGGTTTCTTAGATGCATTTCCTGAATTCCTATGATGATGGTGAGAAGAGGAGGAATACCTTTCACTCTCGAGAGGAGAAGGAGATGGATATCCTCCATTATCTCCATGCCATGAACCTTGTCCTTCTGAAGCATTCTCCCCTACTTTCTCTAGTTTCTCAAGTCTAGAGAAAAACTTCTCGACCCGATCTTCCATGGTGTAGAAGGTCTTATGGAAGTTTAGATCCTCCTCATTTCGAAGATCGTCATCCATGTTTCTTCTTCAATGTGCATGTCCTGCTTCAGGATCAAAAGAATTTAGTGTCCCTTTGCCTCTTCGTAGCCTATTTCTAGTTAGCATACAAACATGCAATTCACTTATACAAACACCTGCTATGATACCACTTGATCCAAAATCTTTTTCTTTGGATGTGTTAAAGAATTAACATGTAAAATTTCATCTTAACCATAAAAATTTAAAGGCATAAAAACAAGAAGAGAGAAGCACATAAAATCATGCAAGAAGACACATAATTGATATAGGAGTTCATCCAAGAGGGACTACATCTTCAGGCCCTGCTCAATCAGTGGGGAGGCCCTCTTTCATTAAGTGGCAATAAAAATGAAAGTACAAGCATAAATGCAAAATTACACCCTTATACCTCCATAGCTGAAAGTTCTCGAAAATTGGAGATCTATGATGAATAAATGGACAAAACCATTGGATTTGTGGCGTAGAGAGGTTCAAAATCCATATAAATTTTTCCTGAATCTGACAAATTGAAAACCTGACCCCTCTGGAAATGGCTCAGATCATAGTTCCGCTCCCCTCCTGCAAAATGCTCATGGTTCCACCCTGTCTCTTACTTCGCGTCACTCCTCACCTCTTGCATGCACTTATGAATTACAGGTTTATATATTGGAGTGTCGGTGGACTTCCCCAAGTCCACTGTTGGTTGAATTGGTTTGGATCCTGAATGTGGGGGAGGGGGTTAGGTGGTCAAACCCTGCCCCCTCTGTATTAAGGCGTATAATGTTGGGGAAAAACTACACCATATTTTTTTAAACCTGTCGCATTAAATTTAATACAAGTGGGGAGGGGCTGGGCCTACATTGGGCAGCCCGCCCCGTACTCCCGCTGGCTCCGCTATGTATACACGGCATGTGGGTTAGGTTGGCGGTGGGGTTAACATCCCCTGCCACCCATATTATATGGTGGTTGCCGTAATGTGTGGGGGAGGCAGGGTCATGGCCATCGACCCCCTTTATTTTTAACATATATATGTTATGACCATTAGGTAGGGTGGGGGTCATGGCCTGCCTTGCATTTTTTAATATATCTTTTTTTAGAATTTTAAAACAACCTGATATTTTTGAAAAATATGGAATTTGACCGAAGGAGTCAAATTAAGGGACCCACAATTTCATTGGCCAGAATCTGGCGGCCGAGTTTCTACAAATTTGTTGCCTCCTTAAGTTGCCACATCACCAAGTCAACCCTCAAATTTTGAATAATCCTAACTCCTTCATATGGACTCATAATTGAGTGTTTTCTGCGCCATTGGAATCAGAAAGATGAGATCTTCAACTTGACACTAAGTTTTCCACATTTATGACAGTTTGATTTTTGAGCCTTTGTACTTAAGCCACTTGTACTTGGACCTGTTCGATCCACCTGGATCATTTATAATGCCCAAGTTACAAAGCATCGTACTTTGTCCACATTTCTTCTTTTATTCTGAGGATCAATTTTTTTGAATATTCCTTTCTTCTTGGATATGGCCTCAAAGGCTTGATTCCCTTCACTTGATCCTGTATCAGCTTTGGATTTCAATCTTGTTTCCTCTATTTTACGTAGAGACCATAAATCATGGAATGGTGTTGCTATTTCTTCCGATATAGACTTGAAGTGAAGTTTCCCCATTCTTCTGGCAGAGCATTTAGCACCACTATAGTCATCTCAGTTTTAGACATTACTTCTCTGAGTTCCTGCAGTTGGTCTCTTATTTCAGAAATCCTCATAAATTATGATGTGAGTCCTTCTTCTCTTGAAAATTTCATTTTTTATAGTTCTTTTCTTAGAGAGATTGATTCTCCTGCAATACACACAGATAATAGCTCTACTAGTTTCTCATATTTTTCTTTAGCAGACTTTAGTTTTGATACACTGGGAATTAGTGAGCCCTTAATGGATTCTATGAGAATATTATGGGCTCTGATTTATCCTTTCATGTACTTGGAATGAGCTCGAGTATCTTCTTTTAAGGTTGTAATTTTAGATCCTTTGATGTAATCTATAACTTCATCTTCAATTAAATTCAAATCTGTCCTCTTCTTCCATGCACTAAAGTTTGATGACCCAACCAATTTTTTTCTCTCTTTACAATAAGTCATCTTGACATATTTAAGTAAGGTCATAGATACTTACTTGAGTAGATTGAGTTTCATCTTCCTTGATGATGATGAATATGGAGTCAGGAGCTTCTTCTAAGATTGAAAACTACAATGTAGGTGTTTTTGGATCCTTGATGATAAAGGATATCTTCAAAAGATGATGTTTCTTCCAACAATGTTTTTGAATATAGATATTTTATGGAAAATATTATTTACTTGATGAGTTGATCCTTTGAATGAGATGAATATCTTTCTTGAAAATATCTTGAGATTCTTCCTTGCAAACTGATTTGACTTTTCACCCAAACTTTGATCTTTTCTTCCTAGAGTGCCTTCTTGTCAAGTAGCCCTTGTGTTTAGCACCTTAGCTCTGAAAACATGTTGATAATTTAGAGGGATGGTGATTAATTCAAATTATCTTCTTGATAATTACTTGTGAGCTTACTTGAGTTACTTATGTCTTCTCTTCTTTAGCTTATTTAGTCTTTCATCAAGTCAATTATCAAAATACACGAGACAAAAGATTAGGTTCCTAGAGCTAGGGAAAAACCTCTCCCTATTGGAGAGGAAAACCCATAAGGAATTCTTATTATTAATCTTAAAATGACAAGTACCATGACCAAGAATCAGACCCTTGACTTATGAATGCCTCCAAGACCTTGCCACTGCTTCTTTATCTGCCTCCAACACTGATCATTCATTTCTGCACCAACTTGCACTGATCTACACCAATATTAGAGAACTCAATCTATAAATTTATCTTCCTTTATTATTCATTTATCAAATGATTCCTTCTTCCTTGATATTCATTTGAGATATATCACTGTCTTTTGAGTACTGAAGATAGGAAGGTAAATCTCTAATTTACCTTCATTCTATTCTTCACACTGTGATATCTGCACTCTTTTTCATTCTCACTCCACACTATTATCCTGATTTGAGGTCTACACTTAAGTTCAAAATTTCCCATAGATTCCACACTTCTTTTGCTTCAGGATGCATCACAAAACAGAGCCTATCTCACTGCTTCATTGTCACATTGTTTCTATCACAATTATTCTTGCATTTATGTCCTTCTATAAATCTACACAGATCATTGATGTATCAATAATTTACTTCAGAGTTATCTGAATTGTTGTATTCTTACTAATCCACATCTACTGTGATAGTATGGCTTCCAAAACAGATCCACATCTATTCCTTTTAACTCACATATATACAAACCTTTCGTTATGCTGTGATATATCAGAACCATCCGCAATATATTACTCCAAATGAGCCCCATCACATCACTATATATAATGCTCATGTATTCTATTTTTGGTTGACCATACAACCAACTAGTAAGCTGCTTTCATCACTGTGTATTAGGCCAACATGTAGTGAATTTATTCCAACGTTTAATGAAGGTGGATACGAGCCATTCTTTCACTATTTATGAGAAGGTTTTGGAGAATTCTCTAGCTACTTCATATACATGACACTTGAATATATTTATGACTAGAAGACAACCCTAATAGACACCAAGAAGAAATCTATTGACCTATAGTAAAATATTTCTCATGAAACCCATGAAGCAAGTACAACAAAAATACATTTTATTATCTTGTCTTCTTCTTTACATAAATACATAATTACATAGTCAATATGAAGACTGATCCTAGTTACACTTTTCAACACGACTACCATTGAAATTTTTGAATGATAGTTGAATGAACTTACGTGAGTGGCTCAAGTCAATTCTTGAAGAATACTGCGAAGACCAAGTCCTAGAAGGAAAAAATTATGTTGAACATATAAAAACTATATTTTATGATGACTTACACGACAATTTTTTTCTGCATAATTTGAATGTTACTACACAAATTTCTTCTTGAAAAAGGTGTAGGCCATGTCATCAAGTATTGATTCTAGTTAGGGCCACCAACCAATATTGACTAGGGGAAGGAACAATCAAATTGGTGTAAATTCCTCGACGCTCATTGTAAATATTTTAAAAGAAGCACATGATTATTTCTTAAGAAAATAATTATGGTTGATAGATACTCCCTTGCAAACCGACACTAGTCAAGACATCAATGATGCCGATGAAAATAGAGACAAAAGATTCAACGAGGAAAATAACAAAAATGAATAAAATCATTCGACGTTACCCCATACGAGCAAGATGGGCCTGAATCATATACCCATCTATGAAGGTGATGAAGATTTGAAAAGAAATTGGTTTGTCTGTGAAAAATTCTAGACCGTGAACGACATCACTGATGAAGATAATCAAATGGCGTAGTTCACCGCAACCTTAAGGAAACACGCTCTAACATGGTTCATGAACTTCGTCGAAAAAAAAAGAAAAAAAAAAGACGATATCAACGCCAACTTTCTCACATTCTTAAAAGCACAAGATGTTAAGTATTTGGAAATAAAAAAACTAAAGGAAATCAAGTAGATACCAAACGAATATTTACAAGAGTACGACAAACGATTCAAAGAACTACTAAGCTAGATCCAATATACCATCGATGAAAATATTATGTACAATAGTATGTGCTGGATTACTTTAGAAAATTTGTTGACCGCTCTTAATGCATGAAGTAAAAACATGTGAGGTATCCCTTAAATTAGCACAATGAATCAAACAAGATGATTAAGGCCAACCGAGCGTCGAACCAACCAACAATAAGATTGAATATAAATTAGAACAACTACAAATCTCTCTGATGAAGTTATCACTTCAAACGAATCATCTATGGTGTACCAACTATCATATTGAGGGCCATACAAAAGACACTTGTAAGTTCCTATACTGTTTTGATCAAGATGTTCGAAGAATACAAATTGAGGTATATTATGATATTTTTCAAACTTCTTCTAGTCACTCCACTAAAACTTTCCAATATAACCTACAAAATTCCAAGCCAAAGTGGTGTGCAATCTGAAAATATAATGTACATTCCACTCAAGAATGTCCAATGAACAAGAAAACTAAACCTAACTATGACGATGTCTACCATACTCAGGCTACTGACCAAGTCCTAAAATCATCCTTATTTAGTGGAAGAGGATGAGACTAAGGAGGCTATGGAGGAAATCAAGGTGGTTATAATAACACAGGCCATGGTTATGGCTGAGGATGAGGAAGGTTTTATTGCTATAGCTACTGAAAAGAGTGAAATATTGTGACTGAATGCCCCTTACAAGACAAGGCTGATTTATTTTTTGTAATGTGTGGTATGGGAGACCATTCTTCAAAATATTTTCCTCAAATCATAGAAAAAGTACTAAAAAAAAGATATATCAATCTACAACAAACTATTCCTAAGCACGAGATTCTAAATTTTAAAAAAATTCACGTAGTGACAAGATTGGGAGCCGAAAAATATAATAGTGAACAAAAAAATCAATTGATCTGACCAATTAAAAATACGATGAAATATCTGAATGTCCAACGAAAAATGATACAATTACCAAAGAATTTGTGTTATTTATAAATTAAAATGAAGGAGAACATCTATATAAGGATATAATCTTAGAAGAATTCCTTGAAATTTTAAAGGAAGAACACTCAGTCGCTTGTCTTGTAGAATGGTTAAATATGTTGAAAAAATATAATGAAAACAAAGAAAGAGGAAATAATGCCAGACAACTATTGCAAGGAAATCATATATAATATCATGATCCATAGGTGGATTTGGAAATAAATAGGTTTATGATTAAACAAGTCGTTATTGATTTTGGATCAGAAGTAAATATTCTCCCAAGGGAAACATGGATTAATATGGGATGACCAAACTTACATAGAATATCTAACTATATTAAGTTGGCTGGCCAAAGATTTATCAAACCAATTGGCACATTACGACAAGTCCAAACATCTATAATGGGGATCCTAACGACAATGGATTTTGAAGTCATTGACTTAGTCGAAAAAATTCCTGCTTACCCAACATTGATCAATCGACCTTGGGGATGAATAATGAAGGTGATGATATAATTAGAAAAATACATTATCAAACTAACAAAAAAAAATGATAAAATTATTATTCCCTTGGACCTTTGGGAAGGTAAGCCATGGGTGGAAGATTTTGATGAAGAAGCTGAAAAAAAGAAACTTTGCTAATTCCTACATGATGAATGTGACAATGTCAAGCCAAATGCTTCTGGTGAAATTTTAACTGGATCACCCCTCTCAATCGAACAAAACTTGGATGTCGAGTTATCTGAATGGTAGATTGAAAAATATGAATCAAAGGCAAAAAAGCATCGGAAAATCCAAGCTATTCTGACATCAAAGATTCGACCTTGTTATTATATAAAAGAAATACCAATTATATGAAAAAAAATTATCTGTAAACACCATCTTTACTTCCAACATATATAATGAATGACTCCAATAATAATATCTATTTTAAAGAACGAGCATCCTCTGTCAATCTTATAGAACAAGTAACAAAATCCATTGATGATCAAGGATGAATGTAAAGTTTAGTACAAACTTTTAATGGTTAGGCAACGATATGGTGGGACACCCTTTCATCTTGATTCCAAACATGTATGACTGCGAAAAACTATTTTATTGAATAGTTTGGAGGAAAAAAATTATTTGTGCAAAAAACTATACCCACTTTTAGCGCTCGGAAAGATCCTGTTGAACATATCAAAAAATGCGAATCAGAATGGAAAAAAATTAGTTATAAAGACGAACATGTTTGGATGCATATGTTCCCAAATACCTTATATGATCTACCAAATAAGTGGTATAATTTAGAGGAAGCAAGGGGCCAATCAATCCAATGGAAACTTCATTAAGGATTTTGAATTCAAACTAGAGGAAGAGGATTTAAAAGATGAAGTCCAGAAAATTAAAGAATTCATTATAGAAAAAATAGATGATAAATAGATATTAGTTAATGGTTTAGTAACTTTCAACTATATAACTTTCACCATAGACCAAAATAGAGCTAGTTGATTATAAATGGAAGAAATTACTATCGACGACCAGAGATTTTCTTTGAATAAGGATCATCCTGAAAATCATAAAAGAATTCAATCAGTATAAAAAGTCATTAAATAAGACATAGAGAAACTAGATAAGTTACATTTTATGATTTCTTATCAAGGAGTAAAAGTTGGGGAGCAAAGACTTGATGGATCAAAAACACCCAACTAGACGGAAGTATAAATCAAAATATGAGAAGTAGATATATCAAATGATGACCGACCAAAAATCGATTGACTTGGTGATTATTGGTCAAAGAAAAAAATCACATAATTCATAGACTTACTTAAGGAATATCAAGACGTATTTTCTTGGGACTATAAATACCTAAAAGGATTAGTAAAGGAAATGGGAGAAATGAAGATGAATCTCATTCTCAGAGCTAAAACGATAAAGAAATAACCATACAAATTAACACATAAATATAAACCCATTATGCAAAAAATAAATATAGGGAATTATTTTCGTTGGTATCATATACCCCATAGAAACATCAAAATGGGAAAGCCCTATGGTTGTTCAACTGAAGAAGCATTATCTAACAAGGCTACACATTTGTGTCGATTATCGAGGATTGAATAAATTAACAGTAACTGATCCATTCCCAACTCCTTTTGTCAACAAGATTATCAATGAAGTGGCGGGGCACAAATGCTACTCCTTTAAAGATGGGTTCTCATGATACAATCAAGTGTCCATAACATAATGTTAGCATTAGGTTTACACCTTCATTTCAAGGAAATGATATCATTCCATCTTTTGCAGGGTCATAATTATGTAAAGGAGGTATTATATTCTTTTTAATGTTTGATAATCCTAGGAAAATGTGTCATTAAACATCTTTCACCTAACCATAATTTTATCAAAAATGTTTCTCAGTGTTTTGAACTATAGTAAAATTTTGGCAGATGCTCTGAAATGTTTTCATATCGCGTTTCAAAAAAGAATGAAACTTGATTTTTGACCCATTAGTCCCTATTTTTTTAGAGCTCAAGTGGTGATTTATAAAATATTGGTCCTCCTCCTGCATGCTATGTAATTTTCCAATGATTTTATGCCCAATAGATTAATTTAATATCAAACCCTAGTTTTCCCTATTTTTCTTCAAAACTTTTCCAGCAAACCCAGATTTTCAATTTTTATGTGAAGGAAGGTTGTTGATTATTTTGTAGCCTTCTTTTAGGGTATTTAAAGGTCAGTAAAGGTGTTTGGATGTCCTTGATCTTTTCAATATAGGCCGTTTTGGCCATGTAAAGAGGTTTGAACCTGATAGCATGTATTTTGAAGTGTACCATGAATTTTTAGATCTTTTCAGAAATCCAGGTTGGAGGCAATATTTTAGTGTTTTAATGGGAATAACCTTAGTTGGTGCCATGAGTTTATCTTCTCCTTAAAATGGAAACACAACTAGACTCAAGAAATTGCAGTTCCCTATCACAGAGGAGTCTATTACTGAAGTAATGAGATTACCAATAGAGGGTGAAAGATGGTTCAAGAAATTGAGGTTGCTGAATGTAGATTTGAATTTCTTCTTGAAAGAATATTTCCAAAATCAAGATTGGGATTCAGTGGTACTCCAAAGTATGCTGAAACTACAATGGTTTGCTGCACTTAGAATTGTTCAACTCTTCTTCACCTATGAAGGCAAGTATTCCAAATCTTACCTATATCACATAAGGTTCCTTTGTCACTTAGAAAGTTTTAGAAAAATGACTTTACCATATTTCCTACATCAAATATTGTTGAAAATATGCACCAAATAAAGGAAAATACCTGAGCTACAAGCCCATGATGTTAGTCATCATAGTATAATAAACTTTTTACATACTCATGAGTTGAATAAGCAAGCAGAAAAATTGAGGCAAATGAGACAAAGGAACCCAAAGCCACATGTACCTAGAAGGTCAAAGAGAGTCCAAAAAAAAGTTTCTACTCAACCTTGAGCTCAGGAAACTAAAGGATAATATAGCCACCACTAGGTTGGAAAAAATGAGGATGTCCCTGTGAAATTGCCAAAGGTTGAAGTTTATGAAGGGAAGACTAGAAGCCAACAAAGAATTGTAGTAGAGGAGGAAGAAACAAAATAGAAATCCTAAAAAAAAGAAGGAAAAAAAGTTGAAAAAAAGGATGAGGAAGCCAAGATAAAAATTAGGGTTCAGGGTAAAAGATCTCACACTCGCCCTACTAATAAAATGATGATAAATTTCAAAGCTAGGACGAAAATTAAGCTCAAAGAAGTATTTATCATCATTGATGAAAAAGAAAAATAAGGGAAGACTTCAAAGATCATAAAAAAATAGAGGAAAACAAAGTATGGTGAGAATAAAAAAGGAAAAACCATAAAAGTTGATAAAAGTTCACAAAAACTTACTAGAAGAGTGACAAAGAGTAAAAAAAAGTTGGACATCCTTTCTCATGTGGTAAACGAAATATAAAAGTGATCAATTAACTTCAGAGGAAGAGTATGGCATAAACCCTAATTTTGTTATAGTAAACCCTAATTTTGTTGCACCAAACCCTAATGGTTATTCAAGATTTTGAATTACTCAGGTTAATCATCAAGCAATAAATTATTTTAGAGTATACTATGGTAAAGTAGCATATATTTTTGTGGCTAAAGGAGTGTGAGTCAACCTGAGGAAAGCAAGCAACGATGGACACATACAATTACACATTTTTGGCATCAT
Source organism: Pinus albicaulis (assembly GCA_034641835.2). Classification (NCBI taxonomy): domain Eukaryota; kingdom Viridiplantae; phylum Streptophyta; class Pinopsida; order Pinales; family Pinaceae; genus Pinus; species Pinus albicaulis. The sequence goes on from CM076576.1 coordinate 999,960,623, forward strand.
TTACAGGTTCATGCATTAGTTGGCTACAAGGAGGGCACACATGTTTGACTTAAGATTATCAAGCTGGTAAAGCAATATACCATTCTACATCCTATCTTGTAGCAAGGACCTTGTTGTTTTTCTAGAATATTAGCAAGAGGAGTGTAGAAACCTTGTACTCTATTTTGACCAAGGATTATTTGCCATATTAGAGATACGAGTAGCTAAGATGATAGGTTCTATGTGATTTTTGTCAATTAAACTCTCAAAGTTATGTAAATATTTTGTAATTATTGCTATCATACTTCAAGGAGCTTATCTCTATTTTATATTCCTATATATTACATAAAAAATATGGAGAAAGGGTTGGTTTTTTGAAAATATATAGTCACTGTCTGTGTGTTCTGAATGCATTATTCATTTCATTTTCCTAGATAAATAGATTCTGACTACTGATATAACTATCCATGCGATAGTAGGTTTTAGCGTGCAGTTTTTCTATTTTTTTACAATTTATCCTTTATGATCTCATGAATGTATGTCTTCTGAATGTTTGAAAAATATTAATTTATTCAAAATTAATCTCTGTTTTGATTCTTTGAGTTGAGTTTTTCAAATATTTCCATTTTGATCCTCTAATGCTACCATAGGATTTATTGCGTATGCCCTATTGTAGTGGATTGTTCTCCTTTTTCTTCATATACCTACAACAAATGGTAAATTTCTAGGATTTTCTATGCACATTGCCTTATCAGACAACCAATTATCTTGGTAAAATAATCTAAGCCCTAGCTATTTGACTTCATCACCCAATGAACTATTTATACCAGGCCCAACCAAACCCTACATCAACACAACCTATCTAAAGATATAGCCACAATGTAAAGGTCAGAGAGAGCCCTCTTTGGATTGAAGGGGCTAGCATTCAATCTACAAGTTGGAGTGAAAAGGTTACCTTGGAAACTTCTCTCCTACAACCAAGAGAAAATTTTTGAGGGCTAACACATAAGAAGATCGAGAAAAAATGACATTTGTTATTGAATTTGGTTCTTTTGCATATAGTGTGATTCCATTTGGACTAAAGAACACACTTATACTATTCTCGAGAATCGTTGTCAAAGAGTTTTAGGAATATATTTATAAAAACATGGATACAATGTTTGGATATTGGATACTCTACACATTATTAAAGGATTGTATCCAATGGCTAAGACTAATGCTTGAAATATGTAGACAGATACAATTATCCATGAATATTAAAAAATGTATCTTTGCAATGTTGATTGGAATACTGTTGGGTCATGTTGTTTCAAAGGATGGAATTAAATTTGATATGGAAAAATTCAAGGTAATCTTAGATTTAAAGCCTTCAGTTAACTAAAAGAAAATTAAAATATTTTTAGGACATACAAGATACTCTAGAAGATTTATTGTGAAAATTTCATCCATCACACCAACTCGAAATAATTCTCCTAATTGTTAATTTTATTTAATAGTTTATTTTCAGTTTCCTATGAAAAATATCAAATAAATCACACTCTGATTTTCACAAATAAACTACGGAAGAAAATAGCGCTAGAAAATGAAAAATACTAACACACACACACACATACACAAATTTGACATCGTTATTTTTGGACAAATTTCCCTGGAAAAACCCAACTTAGGAAAATTGGTGCAACAATGAGGGTTTTTATTATTATGCAACAGTGAGAAATTATTATTATAATCTGGATGTCGAAATTTGGCTATCCTACAAAGAAAACACTAGAAAAAAATACTTGAGGGAATTTTATCCTTACTCCGGGAAATTTTGGCACTGGACTGCTCTAAAAAGCAAGTTGTCCAACTGGGCCTGCATAGGCTTTATGTCACTATGAAACTGTATGCTCTCTGTGATGCCTGAATAGAGTACTAATAAATCCCTCTTGCCCACTGTTGGTTGGGAAAATTGTTCTCTGACAATTTGGGACTCCTTCCCGACCTCTAAAACTAAAGATGTCTTCCCATCTCAACAAATAAAACTTCCTTTTGAGGCTACTGCGTAGCCTCCTGTAGAAATCAAAACCTCTCAAAATGCACTTTTTGGATCTGGAAATATTCCTCCATACTCACTATCTCTGCCCCTCACTATCTTTACTGCCTCACTAAAGCTCAAACTCTCTGACAACTGACTACTGCTACTCTGGAAAATCGAATTCTCCAAGTGACTTTGGTGCATTCTCCACCACCACTTAAATATCCTCTTATAATCCACTATTGGAGCACTAATGACCAATATTAAAACTGAATCAATGGCTAGGATCATCTCTGGATTGATCCGTGCGATTTTATAGAGAATTCTCACCTTGAATTAATTAATTCTGAAAAATTAGTCATATTCCCTAAGTTTAAACTTAGGAAATATTTAAAAATTAGCTAATAATCTAATTAATACATCTCTAGGTTGAATTTAGAGAAAAAATTTATGGGTTTTAAATATCTCATGTATTCTAGCCTCTTTACTAAATTTCGTGGCTAGAACACATCCAATGCTACAAAAACTAACACTCCCTCTTAGCAACGAATGTGTTCTAGTGTTGTACGCCCTACCACAACACTCTCTCTGTATCACCTCCTATCACACTGCTGATGTCTGGACATTGTGACTTCCTACCACTTCCCACCAACCACTATGCAACTTTGATGTTGAAACTGTGCTACTACTGACCCTGCTGCACTGCTACCGACACCACATCTGCAGTGCGACTCCCTCTCATCTGTTGTTTCTACGATTGACACATATGAAACTAAGAAACACCCAAAAATATTGAATCAAATATATTTAGTATGATGCATTTGTCACCTAAGTATCTGAATGCTACTAGTGCTTGCACCATCACTAAAGAACCTATGTTGCTATTGACTCTGCATTATGCCACTCTACACTGCTGCCAACACTGCACTATGCTCTCTAGCATCTAACTACTACTAGTTTGCAACTATCACTTTGGTTCTGAATGTATCCCCTAACACTGATCCATCCTAATATTGAATAATGTGGGCCCCCATATCTAGGTAATGATCCATGAGGTGGACTCCCTAAGGACCCTGCCCAATATTTGCAGTTCTGGATGAAAACTCCATGTCGTCCCACCTCACTCTTGGAGGTATGGAAAAATATGATCTACTCATACTGCTACTACTACTGCACTATTTTTTCAACTACTACAATAATGAGTATGATATCCTAATATAATGAAGTAATAACTTCCATATTGATTATCCCTCTGAAACTAGATTCCCTATGAGTCTCGATCTCCATTTGGGGAATATTTATGCTCTGTTCTAGAAAATCTAGATTTCCTCCTACACTGGAAACCCAACTGCATAGCTCTGTGCTGGGAATATCTAGGATGGATCTGCACCTGCACATTGCAAATTCGAAATTCACACTACATGTGTCACTGCAACTAGTTCTGCAACTGTCTCCTGGGTATTGACTGTAACTTGTTATGAAATTTTCATTTGAATGACTAGTTGCATTTTGATGGCACTGATTCTACTAATATGATATTGTGGGCTCCTATAGAAAAGGTGATGATCCCACTACAACAATCTGGAATTGTTTTCACCGATATCCTTTTTTCAAGTGGGTTGTACCCTACCCATCTGGCACACTGGAGACTGATACTCCTCCTCCACTTGGATCTGGTGCCCCGCTATCTATTATCAACCCTAGTCCCTGGATGGGACCCTTCCTTTCTTTGCAACTCACACTAGACAACTCACACTTACTCCAAAACCTGTCTCCAACAACTGGAGGCCGATTTGCTGCCCATATCTACATTTTGGATAACTCGCATTAACTCCTCTAACAATCTCATATCCATGTAGAGTTGCACATATGGAAACTAAAAATTAGAGAAATAAACCTCGATGATATCCCACTTTCCCTCCACTCAGTTGCTGAATCTAGTACTCATACTCCCTTCTGGAGTGAGAATATTCTCACAACAACTGCCAATCTGCAATCGAAAATTGAACTTCTGAAACTCGAAGTTCATTAAGAAAATTCTTCCCTCTAAGTGTGATTTTCTCTTTCCACCCGACGTAAATTATGCTACTACAAATGATAAAAAACCATTTGCGTCCAACCAAGGAATCTACTTAAATAAAATCTAAGAAACTCAATTTTTCTGCCTCTCTGCAACTGAAAATTGGACTGCTGCCCCAACAATTCAGCCTTCCTGTCAATGAATTCGCTTCTTTTGAAAATTTTGGCCTGCTACTCCCTCTGAGTAGTGACATTTTCTTCTTGATTTCTGATCTTCCTGGCTGATCACTCATGCTTTTATGCTATATGATAATTTCATCTATCACAACAACTGGAAATTATTCTCATAATTGTTAATTTTATTTAACAATTTATTTACAGTTTGCTATGAAAAATATCAAATAAATCACACTGTGATTTTCAAAAATAAGTTGTGGAGGAAAATAATGTTGAAAAATGAGAAAATACTATCACACACACACACACACAAATTTGACATTGTTTTTATTTGGAGAAATTTCCTCGGAAAAACCCAACTTGGGAAAAATGGTGCAACAATGAGGGTTTTTATTATTATGCACTAGTGAGAAATTCTGAGTACAATATAGATGCTGAAATCTGGCTATCTTACAGAGAAAATACTGGAAAAAAATACTAAGGGAATTTTACCCTCACTCTGGGAAATTTTGGCACTAGAATGCCTTTGAAAAGTAATCGTCGAACTAGGCCTACATAGGCTCTGCGTCACTCTGGAGCTGCATGTTTTTCATGCTACCCGAATTGACTACTAATCAAGCCATATTGCCTGCTACTGGCTGGGAAAATTCTTCTCCGAAACTTTGGGATTCCTTCCCGGCCTCTGGAAATGAAGACGCCTTCCCCTCTCAAAAAATCAAATTGCCTTCTGAGGATCGTGCATTGCCTCTGTGTAACCTCGTGTAGAAATATCAACCTCTCTGCAAATTCACTCGTTGGATTTGGAAATCTTCCTCCGGACTCATTGTCTCTTCCCCTCACTATCTCTGCTGCCTCACTGAAGCTTGAAATCTCTGACAACTGATTGCTGCTACTCTCGAAAATCAAATTCTCCAAGTGACTTTGGTGCATTCTCCACCATCACATCAATCTCCTCTTATAATCCACTGTTAGAGCACCAATGACCAATATTAAAACTTAATCAATGGCTAGTATCATCTCTGGATCGATCTGTGTGAGTTCTAGAGAATTATCACCTTAACTTAATTAATTATGATTAATTATTCATATTCCCTAAGCTTAAGCTTAGGAAATATTTAAAAATCGGCTAATAATCTAATTAATCCATCTCTTGGTTATAGAAACGATTTCTGGGTTTTGGATATCTCATGTATTTTAGCCTCTCCACCAAATTTCGCAGCTTGAATACATCATATGCTACAAAAACTAGCATTTACCAAGAATTAATTTGATATAACATTCCCAATAGATGAAATTTTAAAGAAAGATGTTCCTTTAATTTGATCTGATGAATGTGACGAATCATTCCAACCATTAAAAATAAGTTGGTCGAGGCACCAATCCTCAAATTTCAAGACTAGTCTAAACAATTTCATGTTCATGTTGATGCATCAAATGTTGCAGTTGGAGCATCTTAGCACAACTCGATGATGAATTAATAGACCAAATAAACGCTTACGCCAGTTGTAAGCTCAACAAAGTAGAAAGAAATTATTCAATGACAAAATGTGAAGCTCTATTAATGAAATTCATCGTACAGAAATTTCGACACTACCTCTTGGAAAACCCCTTTATATTTTTAACAAACCACCAAGAATTAAAATACCTTGTAAACAAACTAGTTTATCAAGGAAGATTTTTTCAATGGTTACTCTTATTTTAGCAATTTGAATTTGAAGTTTTTGTTCGGCTCGGTAAAAGCAATGTTGGCCCTTAGTACCTATCCCTACTAGAATCTAAAGAGGAACCGTCGGAAATCGATGATGATATACCCAATGCACATCTATTAAATAATGAAGTACTCCCAGCTAAACTTGATGAAATAACATAATTTCTACATACATACAAAGCACCAAAAGTATTATCTAGAAAAAAATAAAAATATATTAGCAATCAAATAAACACCATATACATTAATAAATGGTTAATTATATAAACTGGAAACTGACAAAGTACTTCAAAGATGCATGCTGAAACATGAAAGAGAAGAAATTATTGATGAAGCCCATAAAGGGGTAGTTTAAGGCCATTATCAAGGAGACATGACTGCTTAAAAAACAATGTAAGATGGTCTTGGATGGCCGACAATATTCTGTGATTGTCGACAATGAGCAAAAGAATGTGATATATGCTAGAGAATAGGTTGACCTATACTAAAAAATGAAATCTCATTGAATTCCATAGTTCATCGCTGCCATTTGAAATATGGGCTATCAACTTCATCAGTCTGTTTCCAAAAAGAGCTAAACGAATAAGTGAAAAAATACATCATAAATGCAGTTGAATATGTAACAAAGTGGGTAGAAGTAGAACCTGTTGCATCATGTACTAAAGAAGCATGAGATAAATTCATATACAAAAATATAGTGACGTGTTTTTGTTGCCCCCTGGTCCTCATCAACGATAGGGGAACACATTTTGTTAATGGAAAAATTGAAGTATTGACATATAGATTTATGATAGAAGACAATAAGACTATGAAATATCACCCTCAAGAAAATGGTGCAATTGAATCATTTAATAAAACTCTTCATAAATGATTACTGGAAATTTGTAACATAAACAAAGACGATTAAGACGAAAAAATTCCAAAATTTTAATGGGCATATCACACATCATACAAGAAATCGATAGGGTCAGCACTGTTTAATCTTGTCTATGAACATGAAGCAGTCATGTTGTTCCACTGCTCAACAAATGCACAAACTGTGTTGACTATACTAAAATAAAACACAATTTATGAGCACAACGTATCAAATAATTACATCAATTAAAGGAATACCGAACGTCAACATTATATCATAAAAAATAAACAAATTCGAGAAAAAATCATGGCACAGCCAGAATCTTGAAGCTAAACATCTTCAAGTCGGTAATTTAGTCCTACTGTATGATAGTCAAGTCAAAGGAAAACCAAAGAAACTTGAAATTTCATGACTCGGTCCATTTTCCATTGAGGATATTCGACCATTTGACGAAGTTCAATGAAAGACATTATAAGTTCACCTTTTCAAGTGTCTTTTCAATGATGCTCATTTAAAAAAATACATCTCATAAAAATAATTATTATAAGTTAGCTGTAAAGACTATTAATCGAAAAATATAACCAACTAATATGTAAAATATTAATTTCTTAATAAAAAGAACAAATAAAAAATTGTTAAATTATTACGTTCTTTTCGTTTTCTTCTATTAAGAATAAAATTAATAAAATTAACAAAAAATAAGTTACAAATATAATTGACATAATAGTCGGCATACCAATAAAAACCAATTGCAAGGATACATTAGGAAACCTAACCGAGTAGCATTATGGAGCAGGTGATCAGCCTTCACAACCTCTTAAGAGAAAAGCAAAGTTCAGAATGACAACAATACAAAGATGATCAATATAAAAAATATAGAAGGAGAATCCAACTTGTGTCTAAGAATAAATGCTCTACATAACATACACACATAATATGATTTCATAAATTAGTAAACCCAAAAGGAAACATTGACTACTTACCAGGAAGCAGTTTATGAAAACCATTCGCGCAGAAATACATTGCGCATGACTCTGACAAAGTTCTCCATAAATAGAAAAAGAGGGTCCCATAAACTAGAGTAATAAAGTACTACCATCCCTCTTTGACAGGTCACACACTTTGCACATCCCACCACTGTCAAATGGTCAGCAAAAGTCATTTTAAGATATTCCAAAATTACTCAATTACTACCCACTCTGCAGAAAAGGTAGCGAACCGATAACATGCAAGAGAAAGATGACTATTAGAAAATCAATCATAAACTTAAGAGACATCATGAAGGAGGAAATAAAGTGACAATGATGGCACATTTAATGCCACTTCTATAAAAATCAAGGATGGGTTGTTAAAAATATTTCTTGAAATCCCAAGTGACATCCTTGCGACTTGGAGTATTTCCCCGATATATCCAACCCTATACTTTTTGATTCAGAGCTCTTATATTTCCTTTGAACAGAATAATTCCAACACGATTTCTCTATAGAGAAGCGAAAGGTTAGAACCGATGAATAAGAAATCATAGTGGTGCCCGGAACCAAAGCACATTTTGACCTCATTGGTAAAAACAAAGATAGATATTTGATGAACCTGTGTGGGAGAAAATTTTTGAAGCCTACCATAAATGGGCTAAGACATGCAACCTATGGAATTCTTAGACATACCACTTAGAAAAATTTGGAATCTGAGACATTATGGGCCCCATTTGTTGCAGACCTCCAGGGTATGAGAGAGGAGGTTTACAAATACTTAGTAAGTAGGTGCCATAATGGAAATATTTGGTTGGAACAAACACATTCTATTTTTGGTACTACTATTCATTTGATAACTTGACTTCCCTACAAAGGAACCAAGGTATCGACCACAACCGATGTAAATAACTGGCTCACAAAGCTCGATGGAGGCGGATCTGGGAATAATCCATGAGGTCTGGTCATCAATTAATTCCAAGACCCTATGGTTATATGGATATGCACAATTGTCTCCTTATGTATTACCTTAGTAGGTTAAGCTTCAAAATTCAATATCACAATTCTTGAAGCCACTAGTGAAATAGTGAAGTTTGGAATTCAATACAACTAGGTAGATCATGTATCTGACCTTATTAAAGACAATTGACACAACTATCAAAATTTTGGTAAGGCTATTCTCTTTCCTTATTTTTAATTTGGATAGTTATGAAGTCGAACCCACTAGTTTGGGAATCAAAATTCACAAAGAAAGACACACCCCTTATGTATAATTTCATAATATTTTCTAGTATCTGGTATGAAAAAACCCAATCTATAGGCCCTAATGAAATTTACAGGAATTGGCTATTGAATATTAAAAAAATATCTAATAAGTGGAGAGTTCCTCAAAAATTCCGTCAAGCCCTCCCCTTATGTTCACATATTCAACTTTTTCTGGATTATACTGAAGTCTAGTATAATAATTCACCTTAGGTCGATCCCTAGGACCTCTCCTATCAACCCACTATCGACCAAATATTTTATGAAATATGTCGTAAATCGAACACCAACTACATCATTCCACCCATAGTCTTTGAACCATCCCATGACATCATCACCCACTTAAGAGATGTTGAAGTCGAAGATGAAGTCTAGGTTGCTCTACGCCTGCATTCTTTCAAGGATGATTTGTTGGCACCCTTTCCTGAGTCCTTGCACAAGTCTAACTGTAAAGAATCCATTAGCCACAAGTCCACTCCATCTAAAACCAACTCATCCTAATGGAAAAAAGTGCTTGAAAAAATTAAACTGGATGATCTTGAGAAGCAACAATAGTTGGAAGAAGTCATTAAAAAACTACAGCTCAAATAAAAAACAACTAAGAAGCCTCGCAGGTCTAGAGCCCCCTCCATCAAGATGCAAATCCATGTTGCCATAGAAAATCCCAAAGGCGTTTTTGCTAGGAGAATCCCACACAAAATTAGTGTACTTAAAAAATGTAAGAATAATGGTGTCTCTTCTTCACATAATGTTAAATTAATGGTACTGCAGACCAATATCAGAATCAAACATGCCAATATGTTACAGTCACAAAGATCTACTTAACAAAAGATACTCCTATTCACTCACTGACTCCTATTTTAGAAGAAAACAATCAATCCGGCCAAGAGTAGTTTGAAGAGAAGAAAACTGACAAATAAAATTCTAAAAAAGAGTAATTTGATGAAGAGTAGCCAAAAGGATAACAATCCGAGAAAGAACAGTCTGAGAGACACTAGTTGGAACAAGGTCATTTGGAAAAAACTAGTCGAAGCGCAATGAGTTGGGGAAATCCTAGTCGGATATGAACCAGTTGGAGAACAATCAGTCGAAACTAGATCAGTCAGATATCCAGAAAAACTCAGAGCATAATTCCAAAGATAATTCATCTGAGAGGACTCAATCTGAAGAAATTATCAGAGACTACAATTAGTAGACAACCAATACTTCGACTGAGTTCCAGTAACAGAAAGAAAAATAAGTTCATGTCATCAATACAACAACTGCAAATAATCCAGGTACCAAATCTGCCCAAAATACTTAGACAATTACAAAAACAACTACAACAACCAAAGAGAAAAATAAACCTATTGGTATTACTACCAAATATTTGAACATTAAACATTCCAGTGATAAACAACTCTTTCAATTTATTGAAGAGTCCTTTAAAGTTTCCAAAAAATAGTTGCAGAAGAGAAAAAAATATATCAAAAAGCTTCAACGTTTACAAGAACAATAAAGGGAGACTTGGATGGCATGTCAATCCAAGCAACTGAAAAATTACACATGCCACCTCCAACCAAGATTGAGGATCATATTGTTGCTATCCAACAAATGGTAGAACAAATGCTCGACTAGAATGTCCAGCTTCATGCACAATTGTCAAAGTTGCAAACCTGATACAATTTTTTTTCAAATCCTATGTTCACACAAGCTCTACATAAGGCCCATAGATGAGATGATATTACTACTACGTTAAATAATTGGCCTACCTACCTGGATTTTTCTCATTCAAAGATAAGGGCTTAGGAGATTCTTATTAGAGATCTATTGGCTATGAAACCTTCAGATCCTAGAGCCCAGTAGAAAATTAATGCTTGACTGGAACAAGAAAGGGAAAAATACTCACAAATTCTACAAAAATATCGACAATGGTTACGCGAAGGGAATAAGTCTCAACATGAAACTTCAAATGCGTTTGAATACCTACAACAAATTCTTCAGTAAGTTGTGAGTATTGAAGGAGCCAAGCCTTTCAGTTAGAGGATAGCTGACCACACATATGTGGAAGAAAATGTGCAATATTTGAATGATCTTATAAAGTATAGTGTAAAGGCTATAGTCTCAGTTAGAAAATTGTTGATATTTGATGAACACATGTAATTTATTGCTTTATCAATATACCAGATTTGTTTCCCAAGCACAATTCCACCACCGCGAGCATGTTCGACATCACAACATCCTCAATGACCTACCCATCAGTTCTACACACCCAATGTTTCAACATTTGCTGCCACTTCAGAAAAAAATCTCATGAAGAGGAAGTCGACCATGCAATGAACCTATTGTCTCAACCAACTTCATAGAATCTGACTGTAGCAATAGGGGCACATGGCACTGATCCACCAGTTGTCTTAATTTAATTTTTCTTCATTGTTATACTTGTCTTTAGAAACTATCTACTTGAATATGTAAAAATTCCTTTTGTCTTTTTTCTTTTTGGTTTACTTTGAATCTCCCCTTCTTCATGAAAAATAAGGCTTTGAGGGTGGGGGATATGTTGGAGGAGCTAGTTGGATTGATTGAATAGTTTGATGGAAAAGGAATAGTCAGCCTAACTGAATAACCCCAGTAAATTCAACATTATGTAATGTGATGTAAGGATAACTAATGAATTATTAAGAAAAATGATTAGTCAGACAGTTAGACCTGCATAAATGTCTTTTTCATATATATATACATGCTTGTATATCAATGTAACAGGCTGGTTCGATACATAATAAATAATACATCTGTGCATTTTTATTATTATCAATCAAAAGTACTATATTTATATTACCATGAAGAAAAAATTGAATTTATATTTTCGTCAACTCTTCCTACCTCATTACGACCGAATTTGTTGGCGAGGAGAGCTGGAATATGAAACAAAATATTTTTCAATTGGCTCATTATTTCCAAAGGGCTACGAAGCCATACTATCCAAAAACTAACAAAATGAGAAAAAAATTATTAATATCATATCAAGGTGGCGTACATTGTTGGTGCATGGTTGATGTTGTTAGCTGACCCTGTATCTTATGCATGTGGTAGTTAATCTACTCCAGGTGGGCCTATAACTCTTGCAAGCATTCATTTGTTCGCCTATGGCTTCTGCAAACACTCTCCAATCATTCCAGGATTTCTGACTCAGAGAGCTATATTTAATTCATATAAGCCAAAATTTCATTTCAATATCCATATTTATGATCTCAGAGGATATCTAGGTTAGCATGGATCCCCTGTAATTGATCAACAATTGATTCCAGGAAAGAGGGATGAAAAACACGATTGAGAGAGAGAGATTGGTTTTGGGCTATCTCCTACTCCATGTCTAGACTCATTGAGTGTTCATCACTGGAGGATGAGGCGCCACCCACACGAATGGCTAGATGTCCATGTTGTCCACTGCCTCTATGGGGTATTCCTCGTTGGTGCGACATACCTGCAGACGAGAGGAGATCCTAGGACTGGACAAGACCCCAACCCAACTGTCCCTCAAAATCACCACCACACTGAAATTTTCAAATTTCCCACCATAAGACAACATTGTGGCAGGGATTTGATTCAATTATACCAATGCACTAGGAAGAAAATTCCCTGGAACCCTTGGCACAATAGAAAGGAACCAATCTTGAAAATGGAGGTGGGCCCCAAGAATTTACATAGCGAAACCTGTAGAGCATAGCCAAGAAACACACAAACCTCGAGAAGCCAACCATTGTGATTGTCAAGGCCTCACGATACGTACAAAAAGAATCTTGGTTCCACCCAATTACCCACCCAAGCTCTAAACCAAGACATACTGGGGTCGCAAACGAATAGGTGAACCACAATTGACTACACCTCCATAAATAAAATCCCAGATTACTCACCACAGGGATCCGAGGCACCAGTCTAAGAGAGAAAACTAACTTACACCACCAAAAACTCAGAGACACACTGAATCGAGTCCCAGCCTTGCAACTCATGATAATGGCAAGATAAAGACATATTTTCCACCCTTTCACAACAGTAATAGCCATGACAGAACCAAAATAAAGAGAATTTAATATAACCAACAAACACCAATGAGGGAGGTAGCATATTACCCGAATTCGCAAACCCTAGCAGTACCACCAACACAGACAAAAGATAACCGACGAATGAAAGAGAAATGACCCAAGAAGGAGATGTCCACCCTACAAAGAGATATTTCCAGACATGTATGATATTGTGTCCCAAATAAAATCCTGAGAGAAATACCCCACAGAAGACCCGACTTCAATGTTTAATCCCTCACCACCTTGGCCTTTCGAATTTTGCTGCAGGAATGAATAGAAAAAATGACCATTACCACCTTCCACAATGTCGCTTCTCATCTCCCAACACAACCAAACTCTCACATACCACATCCAGAGCATATTACTTAAAGCTTCCTTCTCTAGAAACATCCGTTGTTGAGACGAGTGCCCAATACTTACTGTTACATGGACGAATCCCTCTTGTGGACAAGAGAGATATCCCTAGTATCTTAAAGATATATAGAAATAAACAAATAGATGTAGACCATTTTCTCTAGACTATTTTTCTTAAGAATTACTCATTAAATGTAGATATATACTCCTACCTGAAGTCCAATTCTTGCTCGGTCTTCAATCCAATCGCTCCAGAAGTTATCGATCCAGCATATGAGATATGAAATCAAAGATAGGAAAACTAGATCAAAAGCATTTGAAAAATATGATAATTCGAAAAAAATATTCTATCTTAGTGATCAAGGAGTCTAAGAATTAAATCATAAAAGATAAATTAACAACTCAATGAGAAAATAGAATCCATTTGTGTTATCTTTGAATAAAAGAAGAAACCTTACAACCTTGATGCCTTGATGTTTGTACAGGTTCTTCCAGGGTCCCGAACAACCGTTTTCCTTAGTTTGACAAGACTCCAACTCTCTAAATCAGCATAAGACTATGGCCATGAGTATGTAATCTCTCTCATGCCAACGATGCCAAATGTGGAGAGTATGATTCCTTCAATAATTCTCTTCTATAAGCTAAGAAGTAAGTATCAATTACTAAGTATCAAAAAGTACTCTTGAGACTGAAACTTGGTCTCAATTTATAGCTGAAGAGAGGTAGTTTCAGCTCCAAAAAGGAAGGGATAAAGCCCTCTCATCATGGGATTTTAGCTCCAAAAACCAAGGGATAGCTCCATTTATGAAGGGATGAAGGTTAATGAATGGAAGGGGCAAAGCTCAACTAGACAATGCTTCTAGATTACCCCAGCTGGGAGAATATTCAACCAGCTGGGCTTCTAGAACCTACCTTTCTCTTTATTTTACCTTTTACGGGGGTCCACAATTTTAATGATATTTACGTGCGGGATGTACTGTAGTTTTTATAGAAATTAGCCGTGGTACCATAAGGAATGACTAGGAAAAGTGCGGAGTTAGGATTTTTAGGATTTTTAAGAGCTTTTCTCCAGTTCCAAGACTTGGTTCAGGAACTGTATGTTTTTAGAGCTCTGAGGGAGCAATAAATAGGTAATTATGAACTCATATAGACAGCTAAATGTCATGGTGACAAATTTTAGTGTAACATATTGCCCCCTAAAGTGTGAAGTTTGAAGAGCTCTGAAGAGTGGAGTGCTTTTATCATTCTGAGGATCGGGCTGCAGGCACACAGTTTGAAACCCTGAAAAAAAACATTCAATGCAAGCATATATAGATGTATATCATCCTTGCGGTAGGCATTCCCATAGACACATTATGGACGCAATCATCTGTTAGAAGTAGTCTACTGTATGATGAATAATAAAATTCCTCGTAGCCTGGATGGTGGAAACTAGATCTAGGGTCTTGATTCCTGCTTCTCGAACTAGTACGATTCTATCCATGCAATTGATTGTGTCGAAGTCAAACATGGTAGAAACCACTTGATTACCACTAAATGATGTGAACTATTAACAAGTGTGAGAGAAACCACCAATAATGACAATGGTTCTTAAAGTACTTAGTACAATATATGAAATTTGAATTTGTGATCTGAAGTCGAACATTTCACAGAATCATTCGATCGAAGGTCAATGATGCAACCTATTTTAGAAAGCAAGAAACCTGCCATTAGGGCATGTAGATTCCAAGGTACTGTTAGGATTCTATATCAACTTTCTAGATGATGAGCCATCGTCGATAGAAAGTGATCCATCGTAGGAAAGCCCATGACATGAAACAATTAGGTTAAGTTTTGAAGAAATTTTAAGCAAGGACTGACTCAGGGATGGTCAATGTGAATGAAGAAAAATGTTTTCAATGAATGGTTTATTAAACTGATCTCTTGAACACATAACAACACTACATATGATGACGATTGACCTAGAGCTAATACCCAAAAACTGGTTGAAGAATTTCAATGTGGTTTGATTAACTGTTTGAGCAAAGGATTTTCCCAACCCAGACATGAATGTGACAAAACTGTAATGTTCAAGAGTTGTATACAAATTTTTTAAAACAAAGTGTGACAACTGGATTCATCTTCTCTCTTTTTCCCCCGCCATTTCTGGAAAATACCTCTTTATTTTTGACAAACTTGAGGAGGATAATATTTGCTTGTTATATAAGCTCATCCTTCAGATGAGTCCAACTTAGTATTAAAATAGAACCCTAATAAGGAGTGGTTCATTCCTATTTATAATTTATAGGTCCTTTACTGTTAAATTTTAATGAGTCCAGTATAGGTGAAACTCCGTGTTTTTCAGTTTTAGGGAGTGAGAAGAAAAACTTAAGAAAATTCCATGGGTGTAATTTTTTGTAAATTTAGTCCCTCAAACCCGAAAAAGGATAAAATTTAGTCTCTTCAGATAATAACTCAATAATTGTGCTATATTTTGCAACATTATTCGTTTTTTGACCAAGGCTTACCCCATGCATAGAAACTAACTCATCAGTGGGTGAATAGATGGCCTAGGCCACAGAAGAGATGTTCCATGTACTACGACAGGCACCATCAGCAAAACCAATGTAGGCTTGAAGGGACGTCGAAATCTGAAATATCAAGAGTAATCAAGATAAGCAAGAATAGTAGTCAATGCAAACTTTAAATAGACACACTCATCTAATCTAAAGCAGCTAATCTAGAAAAAATAACTAATCTACAAGTAATATCTTCACACAAAAAATCAAGCATAATATCTCTTTAGATAAAGTCCATTTCTGGGTTTACCTAAAGATACCCCGTCATAATAAATCAATTCGTAAGCCCCTTTTGCAAGCACTCGCTTGACAATATAAGGACCATGCCACATAGGTTCAAATTTCCCAGCTCCTATTTTATCATTAGCTTGGTCATATGCCAATACTAGGTCACCCTCTGAAAAAACACGAGGTGTAACACTTCAATCGTACTGAGCTTTAACACGTTTTTTATGAGCTTCGGCTACCAATGCAGCGGTGTGCCGAGTCTCATCTAATTGTGCCAGGTAAAAAAAGCGTTTTTCCTCCTATAAGGTAGCTAGTAGTAACTCTATGGCTAATTGGAGTGACGATATTTCCCATTCAATCGGTAACACAACTTCTAAACTGTAGACCAGTTGAAAAGGAGTAAAACCTGTTGCAGTTTTTGCTGAGGTTCGGTATGCCCAAATTGCTGAGAAAATCATAGTATGCCAATTCGATTTATGAATTATTATTATCTATTTAATCCTAGTGGTTAAAACTTTATTAACATCTTCAACTTGACCATTAGCCTATGGGTAATATGGAGTAGAACTATCATGGCGCAGGCCAAGCTAATCAGAAAGTTCAGTCATCATAATGTTTCGAAAATGGCTCCCATGATTGGTAATGAAAGCTTGCGGTACACCGAATCGAGCAATCACATGTTTGAATACAAAAGTAGTTGTATTTTTGCCATTTGCTACAAATGTAGGCATCTCCTCGGCCCATTTGGTAAAATAATCTACTGCTAGAATAATATACCCATGCCCCCCAGCTGAGTGACGGTTTCATGTAATGAAATCAATGCCCCATTTTTCAAAAGGACGAACATCAATTATGGGGTGAAGAGGAGCTATTTGTGCACGCATTTTCTGATAAAAAACTTGACAATTGTGGCATTTTCAGACTGCAGGAATACAATATTTAAATAACAAAGGTAAAAAATAACCAATGCGCAATATATTTTGGGTTGTGGCAAACCCAGATATATGACTACCATATGCTCCAGAATGGCAGTCATTCAAAACTCGTTCAGCCTCTTCATGAGTTAAACAACGTCAAAATACAAAATCAGCACCACGACGATAAAATGTGTCTCCAACAATATTTTATTTCTGGGATTGGTAATAGATCTTTCGTCGATGTGAATGTGAAATTTCAGGTCGAAAAGTTTGGGTTTGGAGATAAATGATGATATCCTCATACCAAGGATCTATCGTACTGATAAGAAACAAAGATTCATCAGCGATCGAATGCTTTACCACAGTTTTCGTTTCAGTATTTGGGAAGTCACACATAAGTTCGACGAACACTAGTGATTTCTTCGATTTGGATTTTTCAAATTCCAAATCAAACTCTTGAAGGATAACTATCCACTTCGAGTATTTTCCCCCGAGCAACTGTTTAGTCAAAATGTACATCATTGGGTTACAATTAGAAATCACAGTTGTTTTTCGTAACAAAATTTAATGACAAAAACGTTGGACAACTTGAACTGTTGTCAAGGCCAATTTCTCCACATGTGAGTATTTAATCTCTGTGGGATTGAGATTCCGACTGAGATAGTAAATCAAATGCTCATTGTGGAATTCATATTCTTGAACTAATACCATTCCAATGGTGGAATCAGAGGCTGCTAAGTATAAAAAGTAATCCTGGCTATAATTTGGTGGATGCAGTAATGGTGCATTGGTCAACATGTGTTTTAAAGCATCAAAAGATCGATCAAAGATCTCATCCCAAATGAAAGGAATATTCTATTTCAAAAGCCTGGTAAAACCTTTGGTTAACTCAGCATAGTTCTGGATGAATCTACGCAGAAAGTTTGCTTTCCCCTGCAAACTTTGGAGTTGACAGAGTGAGGAAGGAGGAGGTAAATTGATAATGGCCTCAACCTTTGAAGGGTTGACATGAATGCCTTCTTTAAAAATGACAAATCCCAGTAACCTACCAGATTTTACACAAAAAACACACTTGTGTGGATTCAAGCAAATCTTATAATACTTACATATCATAAAAATCGCCCGTAAGTGAGTTGGATGATCTTCCCTGTGTAATGAATGAGCAGGTAAATCATCGAGATAAGGTTGCACAATGTGTTTAATGTCATGAAAAGCATAGGACATTGCCCTTTGAAAATTTGCCCCAACATTTTTTAATCTGAAAGGTAATTTACAATAAGAAAACGTTCCCCAAGGAAAAATGAACGTTGTTTTTGGTTGATCGACAGGGAGTATGTTTATCTGATTGTATCCGGAAAATCCATCCACGAATGAATAAATTTCATTTCCATCACAATCGTCAATAATTTGGTCAATATAAGGAGTTGGATAATTGTCTTTAGGACAAGCTTTGTTAATATCCCTATAGTCAACACAGACTTGTATTGTTCCTTATTTTTTTGTAACAAGAATGATATTAGATACCCAATCCGTTAACGGGATCGGATAAATAAAACATACTCTCAGTAATTTCTCAACTTCGGCTTTAATGGCAGCAAATTTTCATGGATGTATCAGACGTAATCGCTGTCTGACAGGTTTAGCATTCGGGTAAGTCTTTATTTTATGAATGACAATTTTGGGATCGATTCCTGGAATTTCATCATAAGACCAAGAAAATATGTCGCAGAATTCTTGAAATAGGGCTTTATATGTAGAAATTTCATCTGGCGTACATGAAGCACCTATATGAATGTTTTCATTAATTCCAGGTTTTACTAAGATGTCAATAGGAATGGTAGAAGAAATATTCCCCAAATTTACTTCAGAATCCAAATTTGTGATCGAGATTGGACTCAGAGGTTCCTTGACATAGTCAGCTGTAAAAATAGAGGAAAAAATATTTTCGAATTTATCAAGCTGAGATAAAAATGATGACCTATGATGGAGATCATCCCATGGCAATTCATCTATAGACAATAATTCACGAATGTTTTCATCAGTATGAAACACTTGCTGCAAAGGATCAAGAATTGAAGTTGTAGCAAAGCTTGAATTTGAAAATGATTCTTCGCTGATCACATTCATTGGATTATCATCAGTTGATAACGGATCAAAAAATGACTGTATTGCTTGATATGCTATCTCAAAAGGACTCAAAGGCATCTTGCCATTGAATGAATCCAGTTCGGATTCTGAAGGCACTATCCAAGGATCAACAAATGGAATAGCGCTTGATGTAATCATATTGATATTAGCAGTATTATGCGGTACATTAGGTGGACACATAGAAAAATTTCCCATTAAAGCGGAATCTTTGATTAAACCTACTCCTACATCCTCATAAGGGATAGTCATTTTTCCTACGTGCTGAATACTATCAGTAGAAGCTGAGTCAGACAAATAATATGAGCTGATCAACTTTCATAATCTTTCCTTGATGAGGAAACATAATTATTCGAAAGATGGATGACATGACAACAGTCATAGAATAAGACCAACTTCGACCCAGAAGAAGGTTGTAATCTAGAGGGGCATCAACTACTTCGACATCTAAATTAACAGGTTTTCCTTTGACTTATATAGGTAGATCCTGTAAAAATCTGAATGGATGGAATTCTCTTCCATCAAAAGATTTGAGGATTTTTGGTGACAGGTTAAGGGTTGGAGAACCAAGTGATTTCCAATAGTTTAACGACATGATACACATAGATGCTCATTCATCAATAATAGTACGAAAGCAACGTCTATTTTTTACTAGTATTTGGATCTGAATATCCATTTGATGAGGGAGACGAGGTGTAAAATTTTCTAAATTGAAGACCAGAGGTTTGAATCCTAAAGATCTACAGCTCCAATTTCTCATAAGAGTAATTTCCTTTGTGCCAAACATGATTGCAGCACTTTCAAGGCTGACATTGTTGAAGGAGTAATTGCTAAATCCTCCACAATGTTGTAATTCTGAGCAGATCTTGCATGTGGATTGAAAGCTGATTTACGAAGTACACCTTTAGCAGGTGATTTGATTACTAAATCAGGATTCGGTTTCTCAATATGCAATGGATTAGAAACCGAAGGAGATGTAGCTATTGTAGAACTAGAATTTTCTACTTCTTTACCAACAACAAGGTTTTTACTACCATAATCTTGCGATCGAGTCACAACCATCAAAATATCTGTTGATGCACTGGAGGAATATCCAATCATTTTGATATCTTGAATAGGAAAAGGATCCTTCAAAACAATAGGGGTAGATGAACCTTTGACGAATTTATATACCTCGGCCCTATGCGGACATTCCTTGGTGAAATGATCCTCATCACAGATAAGACAAGGATAAAGAGGTTTCCGTTTATCATCAGTTGATTCATTTTTATCAGTTTTTTCCTTGGGAGATGAAGTCTGTTTATTATTTTTCTTCCCTTTCTTTTTGTTGCCAGATTTTGACTTTGCAGTAGATGAATCTACAATGTGAATATCAGCAGAAGTTTTTAGGGAAGATTCTCCTTTTGGTGAATCAGGTAAAGTTATTATGGGATAAGTAACCTTTGAAGATTTATTCTTACTCTTAGTCATACTAACTAAATCAATTACACCATCAGCAACATGAGACCCTAAAGGAGTTTTTTTTTATCTGACCAGGACACAGTAAATCAGGGATTTTCTCATACAAAGTTCCAGATTGGGTATATACCAAGCTTGAGAAATAACATGTTCTTCTGTGACAACTCCTGCTTTGGCTACATCTTTAGTGATCTTTGGTAGCAATGATTTGACAAACCATTTTTCCAATATCTAATCTGGGATAAAAATTTTTACCAAACGTCTTCTACGTCTCCATTCATGTATATGATTTGATATGTATGTAAACATAGATTGTTTTAGTGAAGTTAATAATTCCGTGCCATTTTTGTATCTGACTGAAAATTGAAAATGAGTTAAGAAAACATTTTCTAGAGCATTGAAATTGGTAAATGAGCCTCGTGGAAATTCAATGTACCACTTGGAAGATAATCCTATTAACGTTCTCTGAAAAAGTCTAAGTCGAATGGAATCATCGATTAATGAGTTGGATGCACACCAAAGGTGGTAATTCATGACATGGTTAGAAGGATCCTCTCCTAATTTTCCTTCAAACTTTGGGATATCACTGGGCAACTTATGCGGCATAGGTGGCCAATACGAATGATAATAGATAGGATCATTCGTAAGGCGAGAAAAATCCGATAAAGCTAAAGTTGCTATGAATGGAAATCGACGGGTAGGGTCTTGTTAATAACCTTGAGAGACTAAACCAGTCCCAGGAGGAGGATATCCAGGATAACTTGGAATAGGTTGTGCATTTGGAATTGGAGTGCCACATGGATAGCCAGGAATAACCAGACCATACTAGGGTTGAAAATGTGTCGATATGTATACCCAGGGTATGGTTGTTGCAGGTAGATTGGAGTTTTAACAGGTCCATATTGATACATCCCCTGATATAGTTGATAAGTAAACTGAGGTTGAATTGTTATAACTACACTTGTACCGGGTTGTCCTGTCAGCATCTGAACAATATTTTTAATTGTATGTCCAGACTACGGAAAAGAAGCCTGAGGAATATGTACTGATGTTTGAGGGGAAGAAGTAATATGAGCTGTAGACACTCCAGGAATAGGTGTGGTAGGTTGAACAGAAGTCTGAGAAACAGCTTGGGGTGGAGTCGTAGGTGTACTCGGACCAGGTTGTTGAATAGGACCAGATGCAGGTGTTTGAATGACAGGTTGCACAGGTTGTTAGGGTTGATTATAACCAACCAAATTGATAATAAGATACTTGCATATTTGGTTATAAATTCTGTTGGACTTGAGATGGATCCCACACCAATCCGGGATATGAAGGTCCCAATGAAGGTTGTACATAAGATGAACTGTAACTTGGTTGAACATATGGTTGATAATTGACTGGATAATTCCCACCTCCTTGTAACATTTGTTGTTCAGGATAGAACTTTTGTCCTAAAGGAGGTTGCAATCCTTGAGCTAGATAATGCCCTTGAGGTTGATAATGACCTTGAGGCATGTACTGACCTTGAGGCATATACTGTCCCTGAGGCTGACCTTGGGGTATGTACTGTCCTTGAGGTATGTACTGTCCTTGAGGTTTCTCCCTAGGCTATATTTGATTATTTTGAGATTTCCCCCCAGTCGATAAATTACTACCTTGAGAACCAGGGTTCGAAATATTTCTAGACATCATATAAAATTGCTCATTGTTCAAAGTTCCAGTGTTTGATTCATTCATGCTAGATGACAACATTGGTTTGTTAGGAAGATGAGATGCTCTTGAGAATGTACCATAGAGCGACTGATAGCCTACAGGAACAGACAGACCACCATACAGAAATGTTTCTGGTGATTTAGTAAACATAAATGACTCACTAGACATGTTTAGATGAGGTCTATAACCTATTGGTGTAGGGACAAAAGGAATTTGGGGTGGCGAGTATAGAAGACCTACATTTTGTAGAAAGTATTTCAATGAAGAATACCAAGTGTCTTGTCTAAAAGGATTGTAAAAAATTGATTCACGTTCTCTAAGTTCTAAAGTTTCTTGAGTTGAATGAAAAAAAATCTCTTCCTCTATATCAGTGATTTCTTCAATACTAATGAGACCAGGAGGAAGATTTTTTGTAATTCGATTTCTCGCTTTGGGTGAACCAGGATAATTGGAAGTTGGAGTAGTGAATTCTAAATTAGGTTCTGATGTAGAAGGTTCAGTTTCCAGTTCAGAAATTTCAGGTTCTTCAGGGGATAATTCACTTGTTGTAGAAGCAACTTCAGTTAACTCAGAAATTGAAACTGTTTTTGGAGTATGTTCTGCTATTTGCGGTTGATCTAATTCAGAATCAAGATGAATAATTATGGATGATTCTCCTTGCTCTGTTAATCCAGTTCTGCTGATAACATTTGGTATCATAGATTTAAGTCTTTATAGTTGACTTGGTGTGTACTCAGGGGGTTCCCCTGAGTTTTACGTGATCGTCTCGGTAATTCAGCCACGATTAAAAATTTTAACACACACAAACAAAAGAAAAATTCAAACAAACTCTAAAGTCGCTAAGGAAACAATAAAATGAATCACACTCCTATAAAAATATAAGAGATCAATCCACACACAAACAGTAGAGCCCTGCACTAAAAACACTAGTTGGTGATGAAATACAATATTGTAGAATTTTAATGCAGAAATGGCAGTTGGAACAGTTACCCCAAAAACCTGCTTAATAAAACAAACAAGTGCAAGTTTCTCCACTTAAACCATCTTGAGTGAAGATAACCCTCTGGAGAGTCCAAGTGAGTCTAGTCGACGTCTGCTCTAGGTACAGTGGGACCTCCCCTCCACCGTCACCTTGGGAAATAATACTATAGTTTATGGCCACTGAGGTCACCAACGGGAACACATATACCTGGGGGAAAAGTATATGATCCAATATACACACAAGGGCATAGTAACAAGCTCAATCCGCTTGAAGGTTCCTTGACATAATCCAAGGTTTACTGACAAGTGACCCTAGGCTCCTCGACAATGGTCTATCCGAGGTTTACCATTTTTAATACGTGAAAATATTCTATCGTTCCCAATGAGATAGGTATCATTACCTCATTAGTTCGGATATGATCTCGTGCTTGACTCCCTAGGAGGAGCTTCCCAGAGCATACATGCTACAATTGTATTTTACTACCACAAGATCGACTACTTGTTTGTTTTTACTGTCTTGGAGAGTTAACTAAAACCTTTTCCAAGACACTAGCCTAAGCTATATTGGTGGAAAAGAGCCCTAGAAAATTTAAAATTTCTAGATTTATTTTAATTAAATGTTACTTTTAATTGGCATTTCCATAGGAAAATAGGTACATAAATGAAACTTGATGATGTTTTAATGACCCGACTCAAAATTCGCTACAATGCATCTATATGATAAACAACTCATTTCTTTTCAATGAAATCTAACTATAGGAAAGAGTTGAGATATTTTCAGAAACTTTCAAAATATCAATTCTTTCTTTCCTGTATGAAAAACTTAGAAAAGAATACAATTCATAGATTTCAATTCCAAAAAGATCTTTTGCTCAAAATGAAATTTCTTATATTATAAGAAACAAAAACAAACTTCTTGCAAAAGAAAACTAAAAATACTAAAATAATAAAATTCAAAACTAAAAGAAAATTCTAATATTGAAGTCTATCTAAAAGTTGGAGGATGTTTAAGCCTGGTTTGTAATCTAACCAAGAATTTTTTGCTTATTCCAGCAAGAAATCAAAGCATCCAAAAGTAGTTTTAAAATGAAATTCATTCCTTATCAATCTAAAGGTTTTACAAGTTTGGAAATGAAAATAAAATCAAATTTTCATAAGAATAACAATTTCATCAAGTTCAATGGCTCAACAAAAAAGCAATTAAATACCAAGAAGCGAAGGTATACAAAAGTTTCTGATTCAGAGCAATGGGAGGACTAGGAAATTTTTTTACTCATAATATGAAAAATAACTGAATATATCACTTAATCATAGAAATTTCTGAAAGAAACCTTTCATAGAAATCTTTGACAATCAAGAAAAATTGGGTAAAGAACAAAAATCAAGTAATGGGATGCCAGAAAATAGAATTTCTACTTTTTCTAAAATTTTCCAGAGATCCGCAGTTTTTAATGGAATAAGGTGTGGTATCGCACTTTATTCTACTAAAGATTACAGAGTCTACTGCTCTGTTTTAAAGGAAAAAGTGCAGAAGGTAGAAAAAGTAGAGAAAAAATAAAAATACTGATTTATAGTCAGGGATCCTATTGAGCTTTTACCCAATCAAGTTTTGAGCTAATCTCAGTCAAAGAAATCTGAAAAATCAAACTAAAAATAAAAGAAAACTAAGTTTAGACTTTCCCCAATGGAGTCACCATTTTGTTACATGGATGAATCCCTCTTGCGGACAAGATAGATCTCCCTGGTATCTTAAAGATATCTAGAAACAAACAGACAGATGTATACCATTTTCTCTAGACTATTTTTCTTAAGAATTACTCATTAACTACGGATAGATACTCCTACTTGAATTCCAATTCTTTCTCGGTCTTCAATCCAGTCGCTCTATAATTTATCGATCTAGCATATAAGATATGCAATCAAAGACAAGAAAACCAGATCAAAAGCATCTGCAAAATATGATTATTCAAAAGCAATAATCTATCTTAGTGATCAAGGAGTCTAAGAATTAAATCAATCAAAAGATAGATGAACAACTCAATGAGAAAATAGATTCCATTTGTATTATCTTTGAATAAAAGAATAAACCTTACAACCTTGACGCCTTGATGTTTGTATAGGTTCTTCTGGGGTCCCAAACAGTCGTTTTCCTCAGTTTGACAAGACTCTGACTCTCTAAATCAGCATAAGACTATGGCTATGAGTATGTAATCTCTCTCATGCCAATGATGACAAATGTGGAGAGTATGATTCCTTTAGAAATTCTCTTCTATAAGCTAAGAAGTAAGTATCAACTACTAAGTATTAAAAAGTACCCTTGAGACTGAAACTTGGTCTCAATTTATAGCTGAAGAGAGGTAGTTTCAGCTCCAAAAAGGAAGGGATAAATCCCTCTCATCATGGGATTTTAGCTCCAAAAACCAAGGGATAGCTCCATTTATGAAGGGATGAAGGTTCATGAATGGAAGGGGCAAAGGCGGTGGTGGAAGCAGTAGCTAGGAAAAGTGCAGAGTTAGGATTTTTAGGATTTTTAAGAGCTTTTCTCTAGTTACAAGACTTGGTTCAGGAACTTTATGTTTTTAGACCTCTGAGGGAGAAATAAATAGGTAATGATGAACCCATATAGACAGTTAAATGTCATGGTGACAAATTTTAGTGTAACACTTACCCTCTTTAACACCTGCATAAGAGATAGGTGATTGGGGGTGGGGATCCCAAGGCCCCCTCAACCGAGGGTTGGTCACCCCCATCGGGGGAATACATTTGTGCATCTTGGCTATTGTTACACAGTATTTTGTCAATCCCTCGTCCTGAACATTGGAGGACTATTCTCATGACCTGTGAGCAGTAACATGTCTTGAAAACACCCTCATAACATCCTCATGTCTAAGGATAAACATTATCCTGAAGAACATTTCCTCTGGAAAACCCTAAAAACAGGTGTTTTAGCCTTAGCGCGACTAGTCGGTTCATCCCTCATGCCAATGGTGGAAATCCAAACTAGAGGATGCGCCAATTGGCACACTGTCCTTGTGTCTCACTCGCACCAAGCCCATTAAGGAATTAAAAAAAAAAAATGGCAGAAGTTTGGTTCTAAAAAACTCCAGAATGAATCATTAGAATAAGTTGAGTGGTTTGGCTCTGGATATCCATGTATAGGAAGTGGTTTTCCACCTCTCATGGAACCTTCCTAAGAGATAGGGCCTATTCCATGATTATAGGGATCCCAACTTCCCTTCCTCCATCTATAAAAGCTTTCCCTCTCCATTAGCAAGCTAGATGAACTTGTAGGAGGAAAACTATAGCCGGGAAACTATTGAAGCAGAGCCGAGAAGACCCCCGTAAGAGAGATCTTTGTCCAAATTCCTGACAGGCTTCACTGAGACGTGCTCCGCTGTAAGCCCCGCTGAAAGAAGATCATAGCGTCAGAGCATTTGGTTGTAATCTCCCTTTTTGTCATCATTAATATAAGCGACTCTGATTTTGGTTCCATTCATGTGTTTACTCTTTTATGAAATGCAATGAATTATATCCTCTCTGACTAATATATAGTTACATGTTTTAAGTATTATGTTGCATGTCGTCATTTATCTGCATGTGTACAGGTGTCCGGACAGAGCAAATGGAAGGACTGAGATCTGTTAGGCTATGGACGAAGAGCACCGCTTCTTCCTCGACAACAATAGCGTGGGATTTGAGGTAGGCTACTTATCGTGATCTTTGTATTTCTCATAATTAGGAACCAACGTCATTGCATGATTTGATTGTTGCTAGAACCAATCTGGGCTAGTGGGATCGCCTATGTCTACAGAGGGGATTTACCACCTCAACAATTTGGCAACTCAACTGGGGATCAATGGGAGTTAGTACTCCTTCCATTTGGGTTGTTTTTTTTGGCTTTTGATTGATTTATTTGCTCTTCTGGTTCACCTCCCTTGGTGTCAAACCCCTATTCAGCCCCCAAAAGACCAGATCCAATCTCTGTTTGTCCTTTTTCATCTTTTTCCCATAGTAATTTCGATTGGTGCGGTTTAGATCCTGACAGTTGCGCCAACTGGCGCTTGTTACTAGTTAGGCCCCCGTGCCAATTCTTTTTTGGCGTAGATTACAGCCAAACAGGCGCGCCAACTCTGTTTGGTGCTAGGTTTTTCTTGATTTTGGGCTCCCTGAGCTTGAGTTTTGGTTCTGGTGTCATTTTTCTGATTGATTGAGTGCCTTGAAGTCATTGTTGACTGTTTTTGGCCCTTTTCCTCCGGTTGTTTACCCTTTACTATCAGTTTTTCATTCTATCCCTAGGGCTTCTAGGTGCTTCAATGTGCTGAGCCTCTCGTGGGAGTTTTAGGTCGTTGTGTTCCCGGTCGACTTCATTTTAACTTCTTTGTATTCATTTTGCTGGATTCCATTACATCATTGCATTAGTTGAGTGATTTTTCTCTCTTTCATTCAGTTTCGCTTTGTGTCGCTCCAAGCCTAGATTACACGGTTTGTGTGAGTCTTTTTCGAGATTCTTCTTTGCGCTGAAGGATTTCGTCATCAGTTTGAGTATTGCTTGTATGCATTTTGGATTTAGTGAACTTGTTTGCTCCTTTTCATTCCTCAAATTGATGTTTTCATTGGTTTTTCATTCATTTAGTGCATTTGATCTTATATGTTGAAAAATACAAAAACAAGATCTTTTGCATTTGGTTTGGCATCATGAAAATTGAAAGCTCTTTCGCATATTAGTGTTATATAACTCTAAAGAGAAGTTTTCTAGTTTTATTAGCTTGCATTAGAGACAGTAGTGGATGTTTTTATGCTCATTTTTTTGTTATTTGAAAAGCTCTCAACTCTCCCGTAGATAGCTCTTCATTGAACAAAGTGATATTTTTTGGCATGTATTGTGCATTTATAGGTTTTATGAGATCCAACATTCGATAGGGCCTGAAATTGAAATGTAAATTGAATATCAAATTTAAAATTTACTGAATTAACCTAAGGCAACATTGAAACATTAACGAAATATCTAGTAGTCTAAGGTAGAGACGTGTTCTGGTGTCTTTAAGCCTAGTAGCTGTCGCTCACCATCTGGTTACAGACAGCGCTAGTACGGACTTGTGCTCCCCGTACCGTTGCGTATATAAAGGATGACACCATTAGGTTGCAATCCTTTATCCGTAGGAAGCCTAGTCTGTCGCCTTTTACCAGTGATACACCGGACACATCATTCAGGGAGATTACCTGCACGTACGTCAAGTCCTTGGTTGATTTCTCTTTCATTTTTACCAAGGTGTATATGGAAGTTCACGTACATCTGGTACACCCATTTACCTAGATTACCAGAGCATTCATTTTGATCTTTACTGACTCATTAAATTTGAAAATATCATCAAGCGCTTGTCCTTTCACGCTTGTTTCCAAAATGAAAGTGATAGAGTCATATTTTACTTGTTTCTAGAATCTTAAAACATGAAACAGTAAAATTTCCAGTTTCAATGTGGTAAAATTAATCACCCACGATCACACACCCATTTAGAGATTGATTTTTTGGCCTGTTTTTGTTTTCCTTGGTTTTGTCCGTGTGTTTTTGTTTTGCGATCTCTTCCTCTTTTTTGCTATAGTCACACTAGTGGAGCCGTCGGTTTCATCTCCTAGTAGTCCTTACACAGATGATTCATAAGAGGTCTCCCAGTCCTTTGCTGAGTATCAGTAGCCTACAGTATCTGAGTTTCCTGACGGGGGACCGGTTACATCGGAACTTCCCTTTGGAGGACGAGTTGACTTCAATTGGCCCTTGTCCAACGCTTAGTTTGGATTTGGAGTAGGGGAACACTTCCCTCCTCTTACATTAGGATCACCCTTTTTGGCTACTATTGTATCTCCTAGTCCTCGTTGTCTTTTAGAAGATCTCACGGCAGGGTCAGATATGGACTCATACAGTCCTTCTCCTAGTGATAAAATTCCTACTTCTGGTG
This sequence comes from Pinus albicaulis, assembly GCA_034641835.2. Taxonomy (NCBI): domain Eukaryota; kingdom Viridiplantae; phylum Streptophyta; class Pinopsida; order Pinales; family Pinaceae; genus Pinus; species Pinus albicaulis. Next base: position 999,989,964 of record CM076576.1, read on the forward strand.
AAGATTACCTACTTTTTCCCGAAGACATCCTCGAACCTTCTATTATGTCTTCACCTAGTCCTATGCTTCCAGCTGGATATAGGTATTTAAGTCAGGTCATGGCCGCTATTGCCTCTATGGGAATATCGACTCCATCCATGAATCTGACTATTCCCTCGTTAAGGATGTCACCATCGACACCACTCACGACATCTCCTTTCTTCACATCAGCACCTGTTAGACCTACTATCTGCATGGTTGTGTCTACGCCTGTTGTCACTACTCAGTCAACTAGGACCTCGTCAGTTCCTGAAGACATTTACATAGCTTCTGCAATTCCTGAGAATATTTCTCCTAAGGAGTATCGGTTGTCTTTGCAGCCGTCGAACTCCGAGGTTGGTCCATCCTCTCAAGACCTTAATCATCCTTAATTTTTCCATTATGGACTAGATGGTGCCCCGATTTACGTATTTCCATATCAATATGATGATCAGGGCAATCCCCTTCGTTTTCCTGCTCCTGAGGCTTATCAGTACATTAATGGTTTTCTATCTGCCCAGGCTGGGAAAAATTCTAATCAATCAGGACAACCCTTCCAGGGACAACCTTCGGCCCAGCCAGGTTATCTATATGACCCGCAAGGACAACCCTTACAGGGACAACCTTTGGGCCAGCAGGGATTGTTTTACGGTCCGCAAGGGCAGTCTTACAATCCTCAATGTCAACCTCTGCAGCCTCACCCTATGGTCCAACCAGGGCAACCGGGGTATCAACCGGGACCACCATATGGTCCTGGGGGGAAAACCCATCCTTCTCAACCTTTGGTGCAACCTCATTTTCCAATTGGTCAAAATGTTGCACAACCAGGGCCATCTTATGGTCATTTCATGGGTCAACCTGGTTATCAGGCGGAACCTGGCCCTCTCCCGCTGCCAGGTCAACATGTTCAACTATGACAACCTATTCAACCAGGTCAACCTACATAGCCAGGTCAACCTGTTCAACTAGGACAACCTGCACAACCTGTTAACCCTGCTCAGCAACCGATCTATTCTATGCCACAGCTGAATCCACCCATGCGCCCGATTTATCAGGCTCAGCAGGGTCCCACTTATCAGTAGCCCATTTGACCCCAAGGCAGCTATTACCTTCAAGGTCAGTCTCGACTGGTTTACAACCCACCCCAAGGTTCTGGTTATTACCTTCAACAATCAGGCTATACTTATACTCCATAGTAAAATCCATACATTTTTCAAATGGGGCCCACGTATAATCAGAGTCAGTACCCTGGTTATCAACCCTTGTATTCTGGTTATCAGCTGCCATATAAACCTCATTATCCAGCTTATACCCCCTATGGTCAGAATCCTTCAGGACAGAACCAATAGGGGCAGAGTTATGCTCAACCAGGATGGAGTATAGGTACAGGTCCTTATCAAGGACCTGGCATGCCTTTTAATCCTCAGTTACCTTTTCTCGCCACGTTGGAGTTACCAGACATATCCAAGTTGACCAATGATCTAATTCTTCATAATCCATATTGGCCTCCAGTTTTGACGAAGGTGCCTGGTGACTATCCTAAATTTGAGGGTAAATCTAGTGAAGATCCCCAAGCACATGTCATGACATACCACTTAGGGTGTTCTTTGAATTCTTGGATAGATGACTTGATTCGTCTACGTCTTTTCTAGCTCACTCTTAAAGTGCGCACTTTAATACTCTGTCGCGAGTTCTGACACCGGCTTTCCCGATTCTAGGTTCGTTGTAGGCCGGGGACGCATCTCCTGACATCTCTGAAACAGGACAAAGCCACTCATATTTTAGATCACATTCATGAGTGGAGATGTCGTCGTTGTCTGATCAAGTTTGACATTCTTGATCAGCTTCTAACTCACTGGTTCACTACCTCCTTTGTCAACAAGATTGCACAAGACATTGCTATGGGGGCATGTGTAACCGAGGAAAAAGCCATTGCTCGTGTCCAGTACCTTGATTTAGTGTGTTAGACCATTTTTTGGTCATCTAACTTATTATCATTAGATGGACCCAAGTACACCATGTAAGACCAATTTTGCCCTAAGTAAAATTGCTTTCACTATGTAAATTAACTTAATAAAACACATTTATTAGGTTGTTTATGGTCTAAACAAGAAACCCCAAAAGGAAATATTAAAAAAACCTATATTTGTTTGATTTTCCTCATGGAATAATTAATTAAACAATAATTTAATTATTATTCCTGGTCATGTTTAACCCAAAAGAAAGAAATTAATTAGATAAATCTTTATTTATCTTATTATTTTCTAGGAATAATTTAATTCCTTGTTAAATATGACTAAATCACCCATAAATAATTAAATAAATCATTATTTATTTGATTATCTTTCAACCACTTCCTTAAAATGATAAATAAATCATTTATTTATTTATTATTGACAAATAAAGGGATTTGACCCATGTCAAATACTTTTTCCCTCCAACAAATATAATAAATATTCCATAAAAGGTCGATCTAGATTTGATTAATATTATTTTAATCATACACCAAGATCTAGAATGACCCAATATTTTGTTATAAATAGGAGGGTTTTTCCTACCATTCTTCACCTTTTGTTGCCTATTAGATCACTCTGGATCTAAACTCTTGGTCTGACTTTCAGCCATTATCATTGTCATATTTTCCATTATTTGCTATGTGAGCTCCCTTTGAGTTCTATCTTTGTCTGGGTTTTCTACACCAACAAGAGAGAGAAATGCTATATCTGAAGTGCTGAGGACTTCCAAGAACCCATCCCATTGAGGAGAATTGGAAACACCTTCTTGTTTTCCTCCCAGGTGCCCTTAATACAAAAAATTCTTTCAAAAATTGTTCTTGTCTTGTCTATTGGAGGTATGGAGAAAAACCTTATTTTTACTGCTTAATGTCTCTATATGCATAGATATGGTTTTTTGCAGCACTTGTCTTGATCAACTAACTGCAGATATGAAGATATTGGCAGCCATATTTGATGTTGGGGCTATAAGTTATGCGTAGCTAAAGTGGTCTTTTTTCGTAAACTTCGACAAAAGATTCATACTAACAACTGGCGACTCCACACGGGTTTTCAATTACGACCGCTGTCGTTTTTCATATTCCTGCATATCCAGCTACTTCAGACCCTAGGGTTTCTTTTCAGCTTTTAGTTTTTCCTATTTTTATTTATTTTTTCACCTATAAAACCATAAAACATTAAAATTTCTAACTTTCGCGTGTTTCTGGCCCTATTGCGCAGGTGACAGACATCAGCCGCACCTAAGACGACAACTTTTTCGGAAATCTGCCGCCGGGACACCCGGAGCTTCAGGTCACACTTTTCAGCCCAGAAACAGTGACCTGGAATCTAGGTCACACTTTTTAGCCCATTAACTATGACCTGGGTAGCGAAAAACAGCTCAAAAACTGCGACCTGAGCGAAAAACAGGTCAAAAACTGCGACTTGGACTTTTTTCTGGAATTTTTCTGAAATTTTTCTGGGTTTTGTATGAACCTCTGTCAGGGTTGTCTGACCTCCATCTCTACCTGTTTAGACCTATTCTTGCTCTGTTTTACTCAACTAAGTGGGAATCTAGCCCCCTAAGGCCTCAGTACCCTCCACTTTTTGTGGAAGAGTTTTAGCTGCTGTAAGTGTCTAAATTTTCAGAGTTTTCAGCCATTTCTTTTTCAGATCTGATCCCTCCTTTTCAGATCCCTTTTAATCAGCTCTTCTCCCTTTGAAATCACCTCCTGAAGTTTTGTTTGGATCTACCTTTAGGGCCCCCTCCTTGTCCCTTCTGCTTTTTGCTAATTTCCTCCTTTTTTCCAGCCACCTTGCCTCTGCCTCTTAGCTGTGTTCTGCACCTCTTTTCAGCAGATTTCTCCTTTAGATCCCTGTCCCTCTTGACCCTAGATCTATTGGCCTCTTTTTAGTTTGTTTTGACTATATTTTTTCCCTCTGTTAGACTAGTCTTGAGAGACCCACCTTTTTGGGTTAGATCGATGCATTGTTAGCTGTTAATTTTCTGTTATTTCATCATTATATATTGTTCTTTGCAGAATTATTTTCAGTTACGCAACACACTTTTTCTCTTGCTCTCAAAACTAAAAGGGTTTAAAAATTAAAATTAACGCACGCCACACACTTACCCTAAGCGAAGAAGAGCCTGGTTTGCACCGCTGGGCAAAGACTTTAAAATCAATTGACACTGCACCTATCTGCCCTTGTTTCGACATTGTAATCACTTGATTCTGCACCTCCCCGCCCTTTTTGGTCGTTCTTCTTCCCCTTGTACCATGTTTGTGTTATCATCATTGTGCCCCCAAAGTGCACATCCCGGAGACTTCTTGGCCTTCACCATCAGTTTCCGGTCGGTCGACCTACTCCTTCCTGCCATCGTCAAGTTAGTCCACCTCTGAGTCCGCACTCCGACTCCTCTTCTGGTTCATTGGGTTCTCCTTTTACTTCTGGTTCTCCCCCTATCACCTTCACTATGTCTGGTCCAGGGCCTAATGCTAGCGTTAATCCCGGCCCTAATGCCGGGACTGCTACTAGCGGAAACGCCAGAGGAACTACCTCGGCTGCGCCCTTGCTCCCCTTCATGGCAAGCCTCAGCCTCCCTGATTTGGACCAGTTGACAAATGACCCTATACACCATGATGCTAGTTGGCCTGCTATGCCAAAAAAGCTCCCTTCTAACATCCCAAAGTTTGAAGGCCTTGCTGGAGAAGATCCTTCAAATCATGTTCGATCTTTCCACATGTGGTGTTCATCTACCTCCATTACCGATGACTCTATCCATCTTTGGTTGTTCCAACGAACGCTTACAGGTGCTGAGCCTAAAATTTGTGCTTTCCTTCACCTCATTTTACCTCATTCTTCCTTGTCCATTTCTATTTTAAACCCAATTGATCAATAAAAATAGTTAAAATTACTTCTAGAATGGTTTACATGACTGACTTGTTGAATTTTGTGATTGTTGCCATTGTTAAGCATTTTGATCGGAACTAGCTGCAGAATGCAGGCATTCTGTAGCTAACCGGCGATTCTGCAGCTACCTTTATGTTTGAGTATGTTCCAGGTGGCCTCTTGAGGAAAAACGCATATGGGCATGATCCACGTCGTGCCTACATGGTTTGTTGCTCATCATGGAAGAGGAAATGAATTCTGGGTACGGTTATGCACGTGGGAAGACATTTGTGAAGTAAGACTCCTACTAGGACTGTCTCAGTCCAGGTGTCTTTTCTTCTTCACGCGGCCACCTCAAAGACTCCTAAGATGATTCGGATAAGGAAAGACATCATTCCTAAATTATTGTAATTATTGTTACTTGCATTTACTTTATAAACTCTTGAGTAGGCCGAGAGCTTAGTTAGAGATTTTGTGTTAGATTTGCTGCTAGATTTTGTGTAAACTCTGTGTTACGTCTTTGAAGACACAAAGCATTATGTTCAAACTATTGCATCGTTAATGGAGCAGACAAAATTATCTTGAAGGCGTGATTTAATTTGGAGTTGAATGCCGTCAAGTGGTAGAGGGCCCCTGCCCCTTGAACGGATTTCTTTTGCGTAAACTAGATAAGTTTTTCCTAGCTGTCTTTACGTTCTGCATTTGAATTAGTAGTTGTTTTGTTTTATCTACCGTAGTCGTACTCATTCTAGTTCTTCCATAAGAAGACACTCTTCCAGCAAACTAAAATGGTGAATGTTTAATGACTATGGTATTGTAGGATAGGAGTTAAATTTGTATTTGTTTTTAACTAGCTACTGTAGTCATATTCGTTCCAGTTCTTCCACAAGAAGACACTCTTCCAATAGACTAAAATGATGAATGTTTAATGACTATGGTACTGTAGGATAGGAGTTGAATTTGTATTTGTTTTTAACTAGATACTGTAGTTATATTCATTCCAGTTCTTCCACAAGAAGACATTCTTCCAACATATTATAATGATGAATGATGAAAAGCTATAGTGCTATAGGAATTAGTTGTAGTTTTTGCTCTTCACTATCACAGTTGCACTTGTTCTAATCACTCTTCCACAAGAAGAAATTTTTCCAAGACATCCTTAAGAAGTTCAAGATATGACCGTGATGTGATAATTTAGTTTTTCATTTGCTTTCAGTTCATTTGCTTTCAATTGCATACAATTACACAGTCAGAACTGTTCTACCTCTTCCACAAGAAGGAACTCTTCCAAAATATCACTAATGATGAACAAACAGATTGTGTAACTTCATAGAATAATGCATGTTAGTTAGAACGCTCCGGAGTTTCATTTTGCATTTAATTCATGTCAGCCTACTTTGTTTCAAGTTTGATGATGACTTATATTTCAACATTGTGCTAGTTTAGTAGCATCTTAGGTTCATTTTTAGATCAACTTATTGCACTTGCATCTCATAGTCACACTGTCATCCCTTGCACAATAGATTACTTTAGTTGATAGGATCCACAAGACAGCCTTCATTATCTACAAATATCTTTTCATTCTGAAAACCATCAGTGATCCATAACCATAGGAACAGAAGATAACATCATTACAAGGTCTGAAATATCTCTGCAAATTCCTCATCATAAACAGAGCTCTTCCTCAAAAGAACTACTTTAAACAAGAAATCAACAACTCTTTGAGTATCGGTTCTGTGACATTCAATTAAGTTGCAGAATAGAATTAGGGGTTAATCATGGAATAGATGAGCTAGGACAGAATATTGCATCATTAGTGTTTAATTGTTCAGTTAGAGAACTTGCATATTTAGTGATCATTTTTCAAGTTTAGTTTGTGTCATTTGCCTAAGAAGTCATTATCAAGCTTTTGTTTCTATTTAGTCATAGTTCAGATGTTACTTCAGTGTTTCTAATTGCATTTGCCATTCCTTACATTAGGCTCAACTGTGTTTTTGACCACCAATCCCTTTCCATTAGTTTTCTAGGAATTTTCATTGTAAACATAAAATTCCAAAAGACCAAAAACATCAAAAATCAACATAAAAGACAAAAACATCACAAAACACTACACACAACGCATTAGGAAACAAGCACCTAGGTACATATGGTACACTTCACTTCAGCAGTTTACAAATCCTGGTTGACAATTAAATGAGCTCAGTTTAGGAGACTAGATTGAGACCCAACATTTTGGCACCGTTGCCGGGGAAGTGAAAACTAGGTAACCTTTGTTTCTTAGCATCCAAAAACAATTTTATGCATAGGGAGAGAGATTCAAGGGGAAGATTTATAAGCAGCAGAGGCAGAAGTTTGACATCTAGAACACCACTTGTTTCATCTAGATCTAGAGCTAGTACACCTTCAACTCAAACCCATCTTCCATCCTTTACTGATCCTGGACTTCTAGAAGATCTAAGGTCACCTATTCCATTATAGAAACCTTCCACTTCATCCACTAAACCTGCCATAGAAGAGGATCCAAAAACTTTTGTTGAGGATACAAACCTTTCTACTTCCACAGGAGAGTCAACCATGGCAGAAGAAGGAGGAGGAGGAGTTGTTAATGGAGAACACACATTATTTAGAGGAGGTAGAGGTAGAGGTAGAGGAGAAGGAGGAAGAGGAGGTAGAGGTGCAGATGGAGGAAGAGGTAGAGTAGGAAGCTCTTTTGGGTTCCCTATACTTGATGAAGAAACCAATACAACCATGAAAAACATTTCACCTTCTGTCCTTCCGAACTTCTATGGACTTAAAACTGAGGATCCTGAAACTTTCTTATTCGAATTTGAAGTGCTGTGTAGGACTTATGACTATCTTCAAGATGCTCAAAAATTGAAATTATTTCCTTCAACTCTGAAAGGAGCAGCATTGAAGTGGTTTATGAGCTTAAACAGTAGTTCCATTAGGACATGGGAAGACATGAAACAAGCATTTCTAGAGAGATAATTGGATTATTGTATGCCGGTTAATCATAAGGAAGAAGTGTTCAAGATGTTACAAAAAGAAGATGAAAACTTAGAAGATTTGTTGGAAAGATTTAAATACAACATAAAAAGGGCACAAATGGAAAACCTAGATCAAGACACTTTAATAGCTCTTTTGTTGAAAACCATTAGGGATGAATGGTTGGATATCCTTAACATGATGGGAAAAGGGGATATATCACAACTCACATTACCTGAAATATCTGAGTTATGTATCAACCTTTCCAGAGGGAAATCCAAAACTGTCAAAGGTCTAAGAGATCCTGTTCTTGCAAGAGCAAGTAAATCTGCTTCTGGGACAGTAAGTAGATCAGAAATAGGACACATGCTTGATGATTTTAAATCTGACATCTTAGGGAGTCTTAGTGAACAAATAGACACCCTCAAGATACAAAACAAGCAAAAGGTTGAATCTGATGCCTTGGCAATCTTTTGTCCCAAATGTAGGAAGAAACATGCCTTGAGAGAGTGTCCTCTAGATGTAAAGGTTGTAGAAACATGTGTTATTTGTTCTGAGAAACATGAGACCAAGAATTGTCCTTCTCTTCCTGGTCTCAAGGCTGTTTTTCAAGAAGAAACTCCTACAGACTCCACAGAATCTCTTAAATTTGTATCTAGAAGACCTTGGCAGGGATCTCAGACACAAGGATTCCATGATCAAATGTATAATCAACCTCCACCTTGGAATTCTTGGCAGCAACCTTGGCCCCAATTTCAAAATCAATCTCAAGCTTGGGCATAAGGATCACAAGGTCCCCATGGAAGATACTCTCCATATTATCAGTATCCACCATCCTATCCACCATATCCACATTTTTATCCTCAAAATCCTCAACAAAATTTTCCTCAAAATCTTCAACAAAATTTTCAACAAAATCCTCAACAACATCATCCGAACCAATCTCATCAAAATCAACTACTTCCATTACCATTCCCTCAAAAATCCAATCAATTGCCAGCTCAGCCCATACCAAAACCCAATAATAAGAACCCTCAGAATACATACATGATAGAAGGATAACAATTTCCAACTTATTTAATTACTCCTCTAGACCTTAGTGTTGTTCAACTTAGGTCTGGAAGGATACTTGAGAAGAGGAAACCTTCTGTGATCATACAAGAACAAGATAATTCTGAGGAAGACTCCCTACGGGTTAATAAAAGTATTGAGGAAGGTACATCCTTTCAAGGCCAAAACATTGAAAAACTGAAACAAAAAGATCCAATAAGCCCAACTCCAGTATTAGAGCAACCATCCACATCTACTTCTATACCTCCCTTTCCGGAAAGATTACAAATTGAAAAAGGTGTAGAAAAACAAATAATGGCGCCTAATTATGATTTCTTGGATGAATTGAGAAATGTTTGCATTAAAATTCCATTATTGCAAGCCATCAAGGAAATCCCAATTTTAGCCAAAACAATAAAGGAGTTGAGTATGAAGACAACAAAGAAAAGAATAAGAGAAACCAAGAAAATTCAACTGGTAGGACAAATAGCAGACATTATGATGGGTAAGATTACTATTCCAAAGTATCTTGACCCAGGAAATCCAGTTGTCAAAATTCACATCAATGGAATTGAAATTCAAAACACACTCATTGACTTAGGAGCAGCAATAAATATCATGAGTAGACAAATCATGGACAAACTAAAACTTCCTAACCTTCTCTTTACACCCACACTATTACAATTAGCAGATAGATCTGTGATCAGACCAGATGGGGTAATAGAAGACATTCCAGTGTCCCTAGACTCTTGGGAGTACCCTGTGGATTTCATGATCCTAACACCCAAGAATAATCTAGGAGGCCATCCTGTTATACTAGGAAGACCTTGGTTGGCTACAGCTGATGCCTTTATTAGCTGTAGGTCCGGTGATATGTATATTTCTGATGGTAGTTCAACAAAGAAATTCACTTTATATCCTCCAGCTAGGACAATTACAGATCTAGATGATACTCAATGGATAGAGGATGAAGAATATTTACAACCACTCTTCACAATTTCAGAAATTAGTGAAGATAATCAAATTCTGAATACTCTAGAAAATTTTGAATCTTCTCCAGAACACAAACAAGAATCATTTCAAGAGAGATCCAATATTGAGTTCTTGTCATCTAGACAAATGTCTCTTCATTCTATGGACAAATTTGGCAGTTCTACAAGTGAAATCTTTCCAGGCAAAACCTTGAACATAAACAAAAACCTGGAAAAATCTCAACAAGAAGAGCTAGTCAAAGTATTACAGAGACATTCTTCTGCATATGCATGGGAATACACTGACATGAAAGGGATAAGTCCCAAGACTTGTACTCATCACATCTATATAGAGTCAAATTGCAAACCAATCAGACAACCTCAAAGACAGATGAATCCAAATCTTAGGGAAATTGTTAAGGAAGAATTACAAAAATTGTTAAATGTTAACTTCATCTATCCTATTTCAGATAGTCAGTGGGTTTCCCCTTTAGTAATTGTACCTAAGAAAAATGGAAAATGGAGGGTGTGTGTTGACTACCGAGAACTGAATAAAGCTACTCTTAAAGACCATTTTTCCTTACCTTTCATAGATCAAGTATTAGATACATTAGCTGGCAAAAAGTACTTTTCATTCCTAGATGGGTTTAGTGGTTACAATCAAATCCAAGTAGCACTTGAAGACCAAGACAAAACCACATTCACCTGTCCCTGGGGTACCTATGCTTACCGAGTATTACCATTTGGATTATGAAATGCACCTGCAACATTCCAAAGGGCAGTATTAGGAATTTTTTCGGATCTAATACATGACTGTGTAGAGGTGTACATGGATGATTTCACAGTTTATGGGGACACATTTGAAGAGGCTTTAGAAAACTTGGAAAAAGTCTTAAAAAGATGTCAAGAAGCAAACCTTTCTCTTAGTCATGAAAAATGTTTTATGATGTTCATCGAAGGTATTGTTTTAGGGCACCACATTTCAGGGGATGGGATTAGAGTTGATGAGGCGAAAGTTGAAGCTATTTCTAACCTATCCATTCCAAGTTGTCAAAGAGATGTTAGAAGTTTTCTAGGATTTACAGGGTATTATCGGAGATTTATAGAAAACTTCACCAAAATAGCATCTCCTCTCTTCAAATTACTCACCAAAGATTGTGAATTTAAGTGGACTTCTGATTGCCAGTTAGCTTTTGAAACCCTGAAAACCAAAATTTCCGAAGCACCTATATTAAGGGGACCTAACTGGAAGTTACCTTTTCATATCTCGACAGATGCTTCCGATACAGCTCTGGGAGCAGTATTGGGACAGAAAGATTTAATTCCCTATGCCATCTATTATATCAGTAAAAATTTGACTCCTGCAGAGTTAAACTATACTGTAACTGAAAAAGAGTTTTTAGCTGTTCATGCCATTAACAAATTTAGACACTATATAACAGGCTATGAAACTTTTATTCACACTGATCATTCTGCCATTAGATATTTAATGAATAAATCAATCACTAATGGTAGAGTTATAAGATGGTTGTTATTATTGCAAGAATTCAACATTACTATTCTAGACAGGCCTGGAAAACAAAACACTGTGGCTGACTTCCTGTCTAGAATTCAAAATATCAAAGATGACACTCCGGTTGAAGATCAATTTCCTGATGAATATCTTTTTGCAGTTTCTACTCAAACTCCATGGTTTGTTGATATTGCTAATTATTTAGTTTCAGGAAAATTTCCTTCAATTATGAATGCAAGGGATAAAAGAAAAATCATTAATGATAGTGCAAGATATTCATGGGTCGCTAATGAGTTGTACAAGACATGTTCAGATTTGATCATTAGAAGGTGTGTTCGTGAAGATGAGATGCCTGAAATTCTCAAGGCATGTCATGATGAACCTTGTGGCGGACACTTTGCAGATAAGAGGACAGCCTATAAGATCCTTAACTTAGGATATTATTGGCCATCCTTGTTTAAAGATGCAAGGGAGTATGTAAAAAGGTGTGACAGTTTCCAAAGGGTAGGGAAACCTTCTCCTTCAGGTGAGATGCCATTACAACCTCAGGTACACATTGAACCTTTTGAAAAATGGGCTTTGGATTTTGTAGGACCTATTAGTCCTCCATCAAGACAAAAGAAATACATATTAGTTTGCACCGATTATGTTACTAAGTGGGTAGAAGCTAAACCATTACTTGTTGCTAATGAATCATCTGTAGTTACTTTTCTTTTTGAGGATATTTTTACTCGTTTTGGTGTCCCAAGGGAAATTGTTACAGATCAAGGAGCTCAATTTACATCAAGGCTAGTGGAGCAAATGATGGAGAAGTACAAAATTAGACATAGAACATCCACTCCTTATCATCCACAAGCAAATGGTCAAGTGGAATCCACTAATAAAGTCATTGAAGGAATCCTAACAAAGACTGTTCATCTACATAGAAGGGATTGGGTAGATAGGCTTCCTGAAGCCTTGTGGGCCTATAGAACTACATGGAGAAACACAACAGGCCATACTCCTTATGAGCTTGTTTATGGAAAGAAAGTTTTGTTTCCCATAGAGTTCCAGATTCAAACTTTCAAAATGGCAGTTCAGCTAGGACTTGATTTAACGGAGGCACAAAAGCATAGATTGGAGCAAATTAATGAATTGGATGAGATCAGACAAGATGCAGTTCAGAAAACAAGTCTAGTCCAACAGCAAAGGACTAGATGGCATGACAAGTACATCAAAGAGAAGAAATTTAAAGAAGGTGACTGGGCTCTCTTGTTTGATTCAAAATTCAAGGATTTTCAAGGTAAATTTCAAACACATTGGCTTGGGCCATATGAAATTGTTAAATTTTTTGACAATGGAGCAGTAAAAATCAGGACAATAGATGAAGAAGAGGTCACTTTTCTTGTGAATGGTCATAGATTGAAGCTATATCACAAACCACTCTCAAGAGAAGAATTTGTCAAAAAGTTCCAAGAAAGTAGTGATGTGAAGTTAATGAAGAAGAATCTCTCTTCTTCATCAACTTGATTAAATTTTCTGAAGCATTTCTCTTTGAAAAAAAAAGAAAAGGTATAAACATGAAAACCAATCATTGATTGGCATGTTTATACAGAAAAGATAGGGTGAAAATCAGAGTCTCTCTGACACTCTAACTTTTCCCATTTTTGTTTTTATAAGCAGCTGTTATAAAAATCATAAGTACAGTTCCATAGTACTTATGATTCATTTCATCTCACTCCATTCACTTATCCATCCATACTTCATCTCATCCATCATTCATATTTCACTCCATTCCACATCTCATTCATTACACTCCATCTTCCATTCACTTCATTTTCATGTCAAAACATAGAATTTGATATCTTGTTGTAAGTGAATAAAAATATGCCATGAATTGCAGTACAGCCCTTATGTTCCTTCATTCCATGAACTGAATCCATTTTATTCCATTATACACTTCATACATATCATAATCCATCATCCATTTTCATCCATTTTCATAACATTTCACCCATCCTCCAAAAACATTTCATTTTCATGATTAAAGTGTTCTACAGGAACATTCTGCAGCTCAGTGGACATTCTGCAGCTGATCAGCCTTTCTGCAGCCCAACAGTCTTTTCGCAGCTATAAACCCTGAAGGCATCAACCAGCAAACATCAGAATTACAAAAAAGTGATCCAGTGAATTCATGAATCAAAAACATCAAGAAAAATTGTGAAAGATTCCTCCAAAGATGAGCAGAGAAGACAAAGGCTACAAAAACATCAAATAAAGGGCAGAGGTAACAAATTTAAATTACGATGGCATTTCATAAAAATTTAGCATAGTTTAGTTGTGGATTATTCGAAAGGTTGTTTTAATTGTTTTATTGATCAAACACCAAACAAACCCTCTACAGACTTTGTATTAAAATCTTCCATTTCAAATTTTATATCCGATAGCATTTAAGCGGTGAAACGGCCAAAGCATTTGAATTTCCCACGACTCTTAACCAAGTTATTTAATGATGATGATTTTCCCTGCCGTCGTAAATCCTCCGCCGTCTTCTCAATCATTAATACAATCCCTCCACCTCACTCCACTACTCTATGCCGTGACCATTTTCCATAACTTCATTCCGTAGCCAGTATTCCATTCCGAAGACAGAGGCATTATTATCATCAGGAGCAGATCAGAAGAGGTAAATTTGGAAGTATAACGGCGTGAGAACTCAAAACCACTTGATCCCGTGAACAGATAGCATATCACTGTGAACGAAGTTTGGAGCATTTCCACTGTCAACACAGAATTGTGGCTGTGTAGAGTTTAAAGTCTGTTGTTACCAAAAGACAGAGGTGTTAAAATTGAAGTCTTTTGCTACCAAAGACAGAGGTGTGGTAGTGATTGAGTTCGAAAACCATTTGTTACCAAAAGACAGAGGTTGAGTTTGAAGTCTGTTGTTATCAGAGACAGAGGTTGAGATTGAAGACTGTTGTTACTAGAAACAGAGGTGTTTATCAGTGATTGAGTTTGAAGTCTTTCTGTTACCAGAGCCAAAGGTATTGCACTTGAAACCATCTACCACTGTCTATCAGAGACATATTAGCTCGAAATTTGAAATTGCTTTCATATCACTCCAAAGTTCAACAGAAGCACATCAGTCCGAGGTTTCGAAGGCATTTTTCATTATCAAACAGAGGCATACCAGCCAAAGGTTTTGAAGCTGTTGCTATTATAAATTAGAGGTATGTCATTCCAAAATTGAAGCCATTTTCATTTAGAGCTTGAAGCCATTTTAATCCGAAAGTAAAAGTCATTGTTTTGTGGGTAGAGAAGAGTGTTAATTTGATATTGAAAAAAATCATGGGTTTCATCGTAAGGACTGAGCCTGTGGGATCAAAATATTTAGAAGGTTACCCACAATGCAAGGAAATGTTACAACAAATAGGATGGCTTCAATTCTTGGAAAAATTTAATGGCTTCCATAAGGAAGTCACCAAAACATTTGCCAGAACATTCCAAGGTACTGAAGTTGAAATAGGGGATGTCAAGTTTACTGTTACTGAAGTTTTTATAGCAGAGGCTACAGGATTGTCCAGAACTGGAGAAAGATGGTTTAAAAATAGGGAATTCCACAATGACTCCTGGAAACAAATTTTAAAATCACCAAATATGGATGTTAGTGTATTCAAGAAAGGAATTCCCAGCACTGCATTGAAAAGCAAATGGAGAAATATACTACTTCTTTTACAAAAAATTGTTACATGTGAGGGTAGATATGGGACATTTTATGTCTACCACATTAGACTAATGTTTCATTTTCTGGGAGAAGATTTGAATCTACCATATTTCTTGTATCAAAGTCTGAAGAAAATGGCTTCTTGTGTTCAGAGAAGAGTTCAGTTTTTAGAGACAACCCTGTATCATCATGGGTTGGTCAAAATTTTGATCGAGCATCATCTATCTAAAACAAATGATACATGGGATGATTTCTTAATAAGAAATCATTTTGAAGAAGCAAAAGAACTATCACCTGAACCACAGCCCACAAAGAGAAGTAGGAAATGGAGGACTTCAAAAGGTAAAATTGACAAACCAGTTCAAGAAAGCAGTGAGGAAGTCATTTTGGAGAAGTTGACTCGAATCAAGAGGAAAATCAAGGAAGAGAAGATAATCAAGGAATCTGTTATAGAGAAAGGAGAGGGGTCCTCTCAGCTTAGGAGAAGTCACAGATTAAAAGGAAAATTGAAGAAAACATCAATCAAACAAACAGGGGTAATCAATATTGAAGATGAAGAAACATCCATTGAAGAGGATGATGAAGAAGATTTTTATGAAGGCACCCCTGAGATTGATCCTGCTCAACAGGAAATCTATGATTATGTGGAAACCTTAGAGAGGACAGCTTCAGAAAGCAGAGAAAGAACCCCCAGTCCTCCACTGTCTGAAATTGATATATTAAGGAGGGATAGGTATGAGTTGGAAGTGTTGAATAGACACATCAAAAATGAGAATGAAATTCTCAAAGATCAAATCAAGCTCAAGACCGACATGAACTCAACCTTATCCCTGCATATAGACAAAGTGGAGAGGACCAATGAGAAGATGAAGACAAGGAACAAAAAGTTAATCAGGGCACTCACAAACCTCAGGTTCAAACTTGTGATCAGGAAACCTAGAAGGCCTCTAGCTTTCAGACAAAGGAGAAGAAGGGGATTAGATGTCCTTGTAGAAGCCTCTGAATTCATAGGATAATTTGCATGAGGACATGCAAAGAGACAACAGTGGGGGTATGTTGAGCCTCAAATTTGTGCTTTCCTTCACCTCATTTTACCTCATTCTTCCTTGTCCATTTCTATTTTAAACCCAATTGATCAATAAAAATAGTTAAAATTACTTCTAGAATGGTTTACATGACTGACTTGTTGAATTTTGTGATTGTTTCCATTGTTAAGCATTTTGACCGGAACTAGCTGCAGAATGCAGGCATTCTGTAGCTAACCGGCGATTCTGTAGCTACCTTTATGTTTGAGCATGTTCCAGGTGGCCTCTTGAGGAAAAATGCATATGGGCATGATCCACGTCGTGCCTACATGGTGTGTTGCTCGTCATGGAAGAGGAAATGAATTCTGGGTACGGTTATGCACGTGGGAACACATTTGTGAAGGAAGACTCCTACTAGGACTGTCTCAGTCCAGGTGTCTTTTCTCCTTCACGCAGCCACCTCAAAGACTCCTAAGAATATTTGGATAAGGAAAGAAATCATTCCTAAATTATTGTAATTATTGTTACTTGCATTTACTTTATAAACTCTTGAGTAGGCCGAGAGCTTAGTTAGAAAATTTGTGTTAGATTTGCTGCTAGATTTTGTGTAAACTCTGTGTTACGTCTTTGAAGACACAGAGCATTATGTTCAAACTATTGCATCGTTAATGGAGCAGACAAAATTATCTTGAAGGCATGATTTAATTTGGAGTTGAATGTCGTCAAGTGGTAGAGGGCCCCTGCCCCTTGCACGGATTTCTTTTGCGTAAACTAGATAAGTTTTTCCTAGCTGTCTTTACGTTCTGCATTTGAATTGGTAGTTGTTTTGTTTTATCTACTGTAGTCGTATTCATTCTAGTTCTTCCATAAGAAGACACTCTTCCAACAGACTAAAATGATGAATGTTTAATGACTATGGTATTGTAGGATAGGAGTTAAATTTGTATTTGTTTTTAACTAGCTACTGTAGTCATATTCGTTCCAGCTCTTCCACAAGAAGACACTCTTCCAATAAACTAAAATAATGAATGTTTAATGACTATGGTACTGTAGGATAGGAGTTGAATTTGTATTTGTTTTAACTAGATACTGTAGTTATATTCATTCCAGTTCTTCCACAAGAAGACATTCTTCCAATATATTATAATGATGAATGATGAATAGCTATGGTACTGTAGGAATTAGTTGTAGTTTTTGCTCTTCACTATCACAGTTGCACTTGTTCTAATCACTCTTCCACAAGAAGAAATTCTTCCAAGACATCCTTAAGAAGTTCAAGATATGACCGTGATGTGATAACTTAGTTTTTCATTTTCTTTCAGTTCATTTGCTTTCAATTGCATACAATTACACAGTCAGAATTGTTCTACCTCTTCCACAAGAAGGAACTCTTCCAAAATATCACTAATGATGAACAAACAGATTGTGTAACTTCATAGAATAATGCATGTTAGTTAGAACGCTCCGGAGTTTCATTTTGCATTTAATTCATGTCAGCCTACTTTGTTTCAAGTTTGATGATGACTTATAGTTTAACATTGTTCTAGTTTAGAAGCATCTTAAGTTCATGTTTAAATTAATTCATTGCACTTGCATCTCATAGTCACACTGTCACCCTTTGCACAGTAGATTACTTTAGTTGATAGGATCCACAATACAACCTTCATTATCTACAAATATCTTTTTGTTCTGAAAACCACCAGTGAACCATAACCATAGGAATAGAAGATAACATCACTACAAGGTCTGAAAAATATATGCAAATTCCTCATCATAAACAGAGCTCCTCCTCAAAAGAACTACCTTGAAAAGAAACCAATATCTCTTTGAGTATAAGCTCTGTGAAATTCAATTGAAATTGCAGAATAGAACTAGGAATTAGTCATGGAATAGATGAGCTTAGAATAAAATTTTGCATCATGATTATTGTCTAACTGTCTAGTTAGAAAACTTGCATATTTAGTGATCATTTCCCAAGTATAGTTTGTGTCATTTGTCTAAGAAGTCATCATCAAGCTCTTGTTTCTATTCAGTCATAGTTTAGATGTTGCTTCAGTGTTTTTAATTACATTTTCCATTTCATACATTAGGCTCAACTATGTTTTTAACCACCAACTTCTTTTCATTAGTTTTCTAGGCATTTTCATTGTAAACATAAAACTTCAAAAGACCAAAAACATCATAAATCAACATAAAAGACCAAAAACATCACAAAACACTACATACAACGCACTAGGAAACAAGCACCTAGGTACATATGGTACATTTCACTTCAGCAGTTTACAAATCCTGGTTGACAATTAAATGAACTCAGTTTAGGAGACTAGATTGAGGACCCAACAACAGGCGCGGCTTCTAAGTGGTATGTTGATCAGGCCCCTTCCTCTCATACCACCTTTGCGACTCTTTCCCGGGCTTTTTTATCTTACTTCCAGCTTCCCCCTTGTTATGACACTGGTATCGAACTTTTGACTTCTTTCTGTCAATCCTCTGCGACCTGCCTATTTGATCATGTCCAGGAATGGCGGAGAAGAAAGAGCCTATGTCAATCCCCTACCTTTGAAGACCATGTCTACATGGACTGGTTCCTTATATCTCTCTTGCCTCCTATCGGGAAAGATGTCGCATCGCATTTTCCCCAAACCGAAGAAGCCGCCCTCCAACTGTCGTTAAAATATGACTTGATCTATGCTCAGACAGGTTATGTTTATACCGTTCTACCTGATCTCCCCAGACCCAGTGGTGTCAACGCACCGGGGGCACCTCATGCCACCGACGGTATCGTTGGAGCTCTCTCTCATCCATATGCCCAACCTCCCATGGGTTATGGTTTTCCTGGGGGAGGGGGCAACACCTCCCACACTTGTTCCCCTCCTGGTAGCACGTATCCAGGATACATCATGCCTCCTCTTTTGACCCAACCTCCTGGTCACCATATTTTTACACAACCCCCTTATTATTCATATCCGCAGTTTAGTGCTCCAGCTCCTCCAGCATCCGCACCTCCGCCGCCCTAGCCTTCTCAACCCCTGCAACAGCAGTCAACGCCCCCTCAAGAGTAGGTGGATGAACAGCAGGGATTCATGGCTAGCCAAACACCTGACAGATAGGTGGCCACTCAACCTTCCCCTTCTGGTTCCTCCAATTACCAGATCCTCATGATGAACTCTGCTCCACCCCCAAACGTCGACCTTAACCTTCAAACTCGGGCCCCTCAGTACCCCAAGCCTCCCACTCCGTCTATCCCCGAGTCACCTTATTCAAGTTATACAGAGCCCCTTTTGACATCCAATGGTCCCTTGCATATCCCTCAGCCCAAAGTTGAGGTTCATACCCAGATTCCTAAGGGACCATTACGCCGAAATGCTGCTTCTGGTCGAGCTGCTCATTCGTATAGCATAGTAGCTGATTTGGCACAGTCTCCTGCTGCCATTTCTACATTGGAACTCCTCCGGTCGTGCCCTTCCTAAAAGAAGGCTCTACTATCTGCCATGGGCACTGTAGATCCTGCTGATGACCAATTGATTATTTTCGACACCCATCAATCAGAGCATCCTCCTCTTCCTACTTCCGTAGCCTTCCAAATCTCAGTCAAAATCCAGAACGCTAACGTTTCTCGATGTATCATTGATGAGGGGGCATCCACCTATGTGATGTCCGCTTAGGTTTGGAAACAACTCGAATCTCCTGAGTTGGCCCCTTCCACGATCACCCTTCGAGCGTGGGATGGCCACGCCTCCCAGCCCATTAGCCTATTCCGTAATTGTCCTATCACTCTTGCGGGCAAGACTGTTTGCGTTGACGTTGAAGTCATCGATGCCCCTCTAGATTAAAACATTCTCTTAGGGCGGAGCTACACCTATGCCATGTCTTCTATCCCATCCGCGGTTTTCCACAAGATGTCTTTCCCTCATAATGGAAAGATAGTCACCATTGACCAGTTGACATATCATGAGCCAGAATCTCAGACCTCCCCTGAGACGACCATCTCTCCTATAGCTAATAAGCAAACAGTCGATTCCTTGACCAATGTCTCTCCCAGCGTCTACAAAACTCCTCTTTTCTTGGAACCTTCCCTGGTCTTCCTCCTCCTCCTGTCTCCGACCCCAGCTCATCGAATGTTTGCATGATGCAATTGTCTCAGGCTGCTCTCAAGCAACCTGCTTCGGCTAGTCAGCAACTGCGCTCTCCGCAACCTGCTCCTAGCCCTTCACCTGCAGCTGGTATTCATGAGCCTCTTTACCCTCCTCGAATGGTTCCTCCAAGCCTTATCCATTTAGGAGCCGTCCCACCTGGCCATTCCCCCTCTGGTCAGATACCGTTCCTAGCTCCCCCACTAGGAGTGTCCACGGTACCTGTCATGGCCACCCTCTCTCTTCCTAACTTGACCCTTGGGATTCTCGTTTGGTACCTTGATCCTCCAGCCCCCACCTTGCCTAGTCAACCTAAACCTTATATTGCTTTGACCCCGGTTCAACCGGTACCCATGACTTCTCCCGCTGCAACAGTGCCTCAGTTACCTCAACAAGAACCACCTCCTGTTGCGACCGCTTCGGGTAAGAAGGGAAAAGCTCGCAAGGGGGCATCAAAGGACAAGGTTGCCCTGACAAACCTTGCCCCTCCTCAGCCTCCAAATCATACCATCCAGTGTGCTTTGTGTGATGTTGTTGGTCACACCTCCCATACCTGTCCTGAATTGCTTCATCTCAAGCCCATGGTTAATGTCATGTTCCCTGAGTCCATGGTCCCAGAAGCCTCTGTTCCTTCCACGACCGCGGCCAAGAACCCCAAGACTATTCACACCAACCACCCCTATGCTTTGTGTGATCTCCATGGCCATTACACCCACCTTTGTCCCCGCCTCGAGGACTTCCGCACCTCTCTAGCCGCGGTCCGCCAATTCGAGGCCAAGCGCAATGAGTCCACCTCTCCCCTATTTGCGCATTTTGCTTGGGCAGAACTACCAGACATGACTGCTCCCATTGACATTCCCCCTCCTGATGTCGAGATGATGGAGCCTTCATCCAGCATTTTCTACCTATCATCATCCATGAGACCCTTGGGGAACATTCCATCTGAATCCTCCCCTGTTGTTTCGCTTGACCTTCCTTCAGCGATCACCTTGGGCTCAACATCGGTAGATCCTTTATCTACTTACTCTTCTGTCACCCCTTGTGACGATACGCATGCGAACCTCTCTTCTCATGATGATGATTCAGGTCGCTTTGCCACGTTAGGTGGTCTTTCTTCCACCAGTCACCCCATCTTCTATCACGATGACGAAATTATGGAAAAAATTCCCACCCCTGGCTTTATCTATTCCCCCTTACATCGAACCCATGCGTTCACACCACATACACCTTGTGGCAATTACATTGAAACCCAGTGTTTGGGTAAGGGGGCACCCACATTTGAGAGACTAAGAGAAGCAGTTCTCCACAACTCTCCTAGTGTATCTGGTCGTGTTGAATTTAGTACCATTATTCTTCCACATTTAGAAGAACCTCTAGAGTCCCATATCACTTCAGATCACTCTAGGGATGATACCCCTTATCGTTCCCTCATCTTCCATCAACAACCCAATCTCTTAGACATTGTTGTTGACCAACCTATGGGTTTTCTAGGAGAGCATCAGTTCATTATCTCCAAATCCTCTCTTCGGGATAGTGACACCAGGTATGCCAACCCGAAAACTTAAAGTCCATTTGCTTCATATATGCAGTACTAAAAGAGATTGGTAATCCTCCATTTCCTTTCTCACACTGCATAACCATAATGAAAACAAATGGCACACCACATCATTAAAATGTGTTTAGATTCCCCTTTTTCTAAATACATTTTGGCACGACCACACCATGCTTGGGGGCACCTATGCCCCTCAACCATAACCCTCCTCAAAATCAAATTTCTTCACTTGCAACACTCATACTAGGGGCACCATTTGGCCTCCATACTTATCCATGCTCGTGTTGATGTTCCTCGTGAGTTACCATCTTGTACTCATGTTTTCATGGTCCCCCATTGGACCTTTACTGTGTGGCAGCACCATCGAGTCACCCTTGTTTAGAGCATCCAAGTGGAGTCATCATCGCATTCATGGAGTCTATCCCGAGTCCCTTTTGTACCCCGCTATAGTCCTCCATCCTTCCTTGCTTGGTCTCTCTCTTGTGTCGCACATTATGGCCTTCAGTCCCACTATCCCCTATCCATAATGATATTGTCTCAGTCACTGCCATGTCATTCATGCCCTTTATGCTCTAGCAAGGGAAGTCGTCCATTCGCTACTCAGTCCCCTCCATTCCACCATCATCATTGGTATTAGTCTGTCTGTCGCTCTACTATTTTCTCTCGTGCCTTAGATGAGGATCTCTCATTGCCGCACCTATGGCAGACCTCCTTCTGTCAACATCAGCTCCCTCATTCTAGAAGACAGGTCTAAAGTGCAGTCTACCTTGGTTCCAGCTTCCACTCTTGTTCGGTGCCTCAGATCAGGCAAAGGGATCTCTCATTTCCCTTTGACTTGATTGTTTCTCCACTCCAGCTCCTTTCAGCATGATCGAGATCCGTATGATTGATGGTCCAGTGATGCAGCAGCAGCTATTGGTGATGCCCGGGTGTGTGTGAGATGTCTCAGCCCTCATGAGGGGGTGGCCTTGCAGGTATCCCCCCACATACCCAGATGACCTCTTCATTACCGCCTTCAATGTAGCTCCATATATTTGATGATGTCGGCCTTAGCCGCTTGCAACGCCTCTTTGATTTGCATATATCAGTCAGATTTTGTGAGCCCTTCCCCGCTTATAGGGGGCATTTGGGTTGTATTTGTATCTCATGTACTCAGATATTATTGTATAAGTCACGCATTTGTTATCCGGAGCACGGCATGTATGTACAGGATCCTCATTATATTTATAAAACATGATTATGGTGGCTGTACTTTATGGTTCGGTCCCTTGTTTCCTGGACACACTATTCTTCTGTACTTTGTCTCGCGGACATAGGTATACCTCCCCATGTACATAGATGGTACCCACTCTCATAAAAGAGACTTGTTGCACCTGCAAGTCTCGTCTCCTCAGGGTCTAGTTCTTCAGCACACTATCTACCTTGCATTTCTCTCTCTGACTTCCCTTTTGTTGTCTAGTGATTGAGTTCTTACAACGTACTTCGATCATACGATTTTCTCCTGACACTCGCATGCTGGGGGGCAATGTGTTACACCATTTTTGGTCATCTAACCTATTATCATTAGATGGACCCAAGTACACCATGTAAGACCAATTTTACCCTAAGTAAAATTGCTTTCACTATGTAAAATAACTTAATAAAACACATTTATTAAGTTGTTTATGGTCTAAACAGGAAACCCCAAAAGGAAATATTAAACAAACCTATATTTGTTTGATTTTCCTCAAGGAATAATTAATTAAACAATAATTTAATTATTATTCCTGGTCATGTTTAACCCAAAACAAAGAAATTAATTAGATAAATCTTTATTTATCTTATTATTTTCTAGGAATAATTTAATTCCTTGTTAGATATGACTAAATCAGCCATAAATAATTAAATAAATCATTATTTATTTGATTATCTTTCAACCACTTCCTTAAAATGATAAATAAATCATTTATTTATTTATTATTGACAAATAAAGGGATTTGACCCATGTCAAATACTTTTTCCCTCCAACAAATATAATAAAATATTCCATAAAAGGTGGATCTAGATTTGGTTAACATTATTTTAATCATGCACCAAGATCTAGAATGACCAAATATTTTGTTATAAATAGGAGGGTTTTTCCTACCATTCTTCACCTTTTGTTGCCCATTAGATCACTCTGGATCTAAACTCTTGGTCTGACTTTGAGCCATTATCATTGTCATATTTTCCATTATTTGCTGTGTGAGCTCCCTTTGAGTTCTATCTTTGTATGGGTTTTCTACACCAACAAGAGAGAGAAATGCTAGATCTGAAGTGCTGAGGACTTCCAAGAACCCATCCCATTGAGGAGAATTGGAAACACCTTCTTGTTTTCCTCCCAGGTGCCCTTAATACAAAAAATTCTTTCAAAAATTGTTCTTGTCTTTTCTATTGGATGTATGGAGCAAAACCTTATTTTTACTGCTTAATGTCTCTATATGCATAGATCTGGTTTTTTGCAGCACTTGTCTTGATCAACTAACTGCAGATCTGAAGATATTGGCAGCCATATTTGATGTTGGGGCTATAAGTTATGCGTAGCTAAAGTTGTCTTTTTTCGTACACTTCGACAAAATATTCATACTAACATAGTGTAATCTTAGTCCGACACATTAAAAAACATCTTTACTGATGCCCCTCGGCCAAGGACCTCTAAAGCGCCAGCTACTCCATCAGTAGACGGTGTTATTAGCTCCGTCAATCAGACTTCTCGTAAGTCTTCCAATGGGAAGCATAAAGCGAATTCTTCCAATAATTATGCTCCCCTCGCTACCCCAGATTCTGGTAAGACCGTGGAGGTCAATGCTGTTTAGGCTAATCCTGCGGATAGGACTTCCAAAGGGAAGAACAAGGGCAAAGGAAAAGCCAAATCTGATGCCCCAAAACCATAATCGTCCAAACCACGTGCTGAGGATGGTTCGTAACGTAAACCGAAGTACCCTTCCTTGATATGTGATGAAGACCACTACACCAAATATTTTCCTCGACGATCTGAGGTTATTAAACTTCTTAAGGGCTCTAATGGGACTCCGGTAGTTCTTAAGGAACCATTTCCATCTTAGCAGACCCAGATGGTCGAGAAACCTTCACCTTCTGCACTGTTTAGGTCTTAGTTTTTCTTGATGAATGGTGCTGCACCTGTTTCTATTGCCACTCGATCGAAGGATTATGCCAAACCATGTCAGGCAGCTGGAAAGGAAGTTGTTGATGGCCATCCTCCCCCACCTACCTCTAGTCCTCTTGAAATTGAAAGGCCCAGTGCTGAACCGGTTGTATGGCTGCCTTCCAAAGGTGTTCTCCAAAAATCTTCCTATAATCCAAACGCTCGTGCTGCTCAACATTACAGAATTGTTGAGGATTTGGCACAGGCGCCTTCTACGATGTCTACATTGGAAGTTCTTCAGAGTTGTCCATATCAATGGAAATCTTTGTTATCTACGATTGGCGGAATTGATCCTGCTGATTCTAGCCTTCTCTTCTTCGATCTAGAGAATTTTGTCCCTCGACTTCCGCATCAAATTTCCCTTGTTATAGAAGTCGATATCAATGGCCTCAACATTCACAGAGCCATTGTGGATGTAGGTGCCTCTACCTACGTTATGTCATCTGCCTGTTGGAAGGCCAATGGCTCTCCAGCCCTCACCTCATCTCCCAATTCCATTGAGGCATTCGATGGAAGGGAATCAAAACCCTTGGGTGTTCTCGTGAGTCTACCGATTACATTACAAGGTAAAATAGTCAACGTCGAAGTGGAAGTGGCTGATGCCAAAACCAACTACAATCTTCTACTTGGTCACAGCTAGACCCACGCCATGCTATGATTTCCGTCCACCCTCTTTCGACTTTTGAAATTTCTACATGAGGGAAAGATTATCACTGTCGATCAGTTGTCTTTCTTCACCTCATCCTCCAAGAATAACATATCGTACGTGGATCAAATCCCTAATCCCCCTGATAGTATAGGACCTGGTATTTTCAAAGACCCAGTTCTCATGGGTATTTTTCCCATTCTACCACCGAACATTGTTCAAGTCAATATGGTCTCTAGGTCGGATGACCCATGGATCATCCCTTCTCCTGAACAGGTTGCCTCTTTTGTAGAATTGATGCCTCTGACCCCAGTTGAAATCAATTATTGTGATATCATTGCCGCATCAGATTCTCCTCCTGCTGGTAATGCTCCTCTGAGCATGGCTCTTGACGTTTAGTCCCAATCCCCTTGGCTCGGCAATGCAGATTCGCTCGATCCTTTGAGAGAATTTTTTCTGTCTGATGAAGCTATCGTGGAGACTATGTCTCTCAAATATCTTTCGTGGAGTGATGGACATCATCATTCCTCGTTCATGCCTGGACTGGGGGAAATGTCTAATTGTCTCGAGCATTTTACATCTGGTTATCCCCCTCCTGAACCTGCTCCTTTGAGATCGTCAGAGCATAGTTCCTTTTCTTATGTCAAGCTCCCTAAATAATGAAACAAGCTGGTTTGAGGATAGTTATTTTAAGTGTGTCAACCTTGTTAAAATAATGAAACATGATCCTGTTTGACTCCTTGATGTGATCTCAATCTCGTGATTTGAACCTTCAATGCATTTTATTTGCATATGCATTGAAGCTTGGGGGGCATGTACCTCAAATTGAGTCACCATGCTGGGGGCATGCTTACTTTTTCAATCATATTTTGTTTCCATTTCAAGCTTGTGTAAAAATGAAACCGGTTTCAAGCATAGTTTATCTTTGTTTCAAACTTGTGTAAAAATGAAACCAACTTCAAGCAGATTTTTCTGATTTCAAGCTTGTGTAAAAATGAAACCATTCCCATTTTACCTCTCGTGATTTCCATTTTATCAGCCTATTTTACCAGATGAGCCTTGGTTTTCTAATTCCACCATCACTATCTGCTTGGCCGATTATATGCCTTCACTTGGTTGTTTTACCCATTCCTGAAGAACTGCTATGATGAGTGGTCTTATTAGCCAGCCTCTTGACTTTTATCATGTTCTGAGAAGTTCCACCCTTACCGGAACCAGTTTCCACCCTTTATACCACTCTTTCCTCCAGGAGGAGTCACCTTTCAGCTCTTTTCTGACTCTCTAAAATTGAAAAGATTGTCGAGAAGATTGTCATTTTGAACTCGTTAAATGGATGCAAAACTATATCTACCCAGTATTCATTTACCCCTTGTTCAGGCTGGGATAGATTATTTACGAAAAAGGAATACCTTAGCCTATCGCGACTAATAGGTTCTCTCAGACACAATTTTCTACCTTTTTAGATCTATGAGACTATCTACGAAAAGGGACTGTTGGAGTTTTTTTTTTCCACTGTCTTTTCAAACTCTCTAAACATGAAAAGATGTCGAGTTCTTCCTTTTTCAGACTCGTTAAAACCTGATGACATCAGACTTCGTTGTAATGACGTTACTCGAGTTCCTCCTTCCTAGGGCTCGTTAAATGTACTAGGATGGATTTTTCTGAAGGAAAAAATTATATCGCAATCATATGCTATCCCCTTCAAGCTTGTTTTCAAAAATAATTGGGGTACTCACCAAAAATGGTGGGGGAAAATGGAACCAATATTATAGTCGTGTCGGCAGTATGTCGCTCTTGAACATGGCACTTGTCTGCATTCGTGTCGGGTTGGGGACATCTCATCTTGTTATCTGCTTGCCTCCGTGGATTTGGGTAATCTCTTTTGACCGCTCATCTGTTATTTACCACATTACCATGAACTCAGATCCTTTAATGTAAAATAATTCCAAATCCAATGTTGTGCCGCCGATATGTTCAAGAGAGGTTGGCCTCTGCAGTTTTCAACCTCCCTCTAATTCTTTGTTGATATTGATTCACAAACATTATGTCCCTCTATCTCATGTCGATGATGTGGGAAACATTATGGCCCACCTTCGATCAAGTTCACTTCCTGTTGACTTTGGCTCATTATCCAGGAAGTTGGTCTAGAGACTCCTTTTAGGTACCTTGGAGTCTGCATGCCTCAAGGCAGGTTCTTCACATTCGACGTAAGGTTTTCATTATTGACCTTCGATCGGATGATTCTATGGGTGTTCGACACCAGCTCACTATTCAAATTCCTTGGATTGTACCTCATGTACCTTGAGGGCCATTGTAATTATTGGTGGTTTCTCTCACTTCTGTTAACGGCTTTCATTATTGGCTGGTAATCAGATGATGTTCTTGCATGTTCGACTTCAGCTCACATATTTGCATGCTTGAACTTGTACTCTATTTGGGTCGAGATGGAGCGCAAGACCCTGGATTTTCTCTGATATACATCCAGGCTGCGGATTATTTGTGGATTATTATCATGTATTACATGACTCATTCGATTGGATGGATGCGACCATACTTGAGTCTACTTGTTGATCCTTATTTACTGGATGGTTGTGTCCATACCTTGGATCCTGATTTTTGTACACTCTATTATGGATGGCTATGCCCATACCGCATATCATGTATCTGAGATATCAGTTGTATTTGTCATCGCAGGTTTTCCGACGACAATGTTTTCAGTTGGGCGTGTTCTCATAAAGCATTTCACCCCTCCCTCTCTCTCGGACCTCATGATTTAGGGGGCATCTGTTACACAGTATTTTGTCAATGTCCCTGCAATCCCTCGTCCCGCACATTGGAGGACTATTCCCGTGATCTGTGAGCAGTAACATGTCCTAAAAAAACCTTCATAACATCCTCCGGCCTAAGGATAAACATTCTCTTGAAGAAAATTTCCTTTGGAAAACCCTAAAAACAAGTGTTTTAGCCTTGGCGCGGCTAGTCAGTTCATCCCTCGCAGCAATGGGGGAAATCCACCCTAGAGGGCGTGCCAATTGGCACATTGTCCCTGTGTCTCACTCACGCCAATCTCATTAAGGAATTTTTTTTTAAAATAAATGGCGGAATTTTGGTTCTAACAAACTCCAGAATGAATCATCAGAAGAAGTTGAGTGGTTTGGCTCTGGATCTCCATGTATAGGAAGTGGTTTTCCACCTCTCATGGAACCATCCTAAGAGATAGGTCCTATCCCATGATTATAGGGATCCCAACTTCCTTTCCTCCATATATAAAATCTTTCCCTCTCCATTAGCAAGCTAGCTGAACTTGTAGGAGGAAAACTATAGCCAGGAAACTATTGAAGCAGAGCCGAGAAGACCCCCGTAAGAGAGAGCTTTATCCAAATTCCTGACAGGCTTCATTGAGACACGCTCCGCTGCAAGCCCCATCAAAGGAAGATCATAGCGTCAGAGCATTTGGTTGTAATCTCCCTTTTTGTCATCATTAATATAAGCGACTCTGATTTTGGTTTCATTCATGTGTTTACTCTTTTATGAAATGCAATGAATTATATCCTATTTGACTGATATATAATTACGTGCTTTAAGTATTATGTTGTATGCCATCATTTCTCTACATGTGTACAGGTGTTCGGATGGAGCAAATAGAAGGACTGTGATCTGTTAGGCTAGGGACGAAGAGCACCGCTTCTTCCTCGACAACAACAACGTGGGATTTGAGGTAGGCTACTTATCGGGATCTTTGTCTTTCTCGTAACTAGGAGCTGACATCATTGCGTGATTTGATTGTTGCTAGACCCGATCTGGGCTAGTGGGATCACCTCTATCCACAGAGGGGATTTACCGCCTTAACAACTATCTTTCCATTACTATATTTCTTGTATCTTTATATGCTTACTATGTAACTTCTTGGAGTTTGTCTACTAGTAAAAATTTATGATTTTCGATAGACTACAACAACTAATAATATGCAACCAATCAACAATGTGGTAATGGTTGAAAATTACCATATTAAATTTATCATATCCAATATATATTTACAATATTGGTCTCATCATGATTCCATTGCTCTAATTTTCCTTTTATTTGTAATTTTTTATTTTTTTTTAAATTGTAACCTCTCAACAAAATGTATAACTTCTTCAAAATTTTCCTAATGTAAATCATTTTCTACCAATAAAAGTACACAACTACACTACTTTATCAATGCCCACGTGATCACTTCTATCTATATCACAAGTTCAAACTCACAAACTCACCTTATTTGCAAAAGAAATGATTCTCTGCATTCATCGCACCACACTTGCTGCACAAACAATTTCCTCAGGAAAAAACAAGACCAAAATTCATGTTCGACTCCGAACTGCCCCTAATAGCTAAAAAAGGGTTACAATAGTTGAGATATTCCTATCACAAGTACAAATGCATCAGGATATAATAAAACATAACAATGTTGTGTCGTTAGAATGCAAGGGCCCATTTATAGATCCCAAAGACATCAAGTTGAGATATCAAAGTTGGAATTCAAAAAATCTGATTTTGAATTCCAACCACAAACCATACATCATACAATAGAACCTCAAAATACAAGAAATATACCTAAAATGGTTGTAAATATGAATATGAACTACTAATTTTGGCCTCCGATCCATTGGCATACCTCAAAATACATAAATATGGAAATATGACGATGCCTACTCTCTCAATATCTTCCAAACAACAACGATGAGACACTGTCTCTCAAGCCCTCAAATTTGGCTTTGAGTTGTCAAATGGATCAGTGAATGCATTTATTTTGAAATGACACATTATTTTGTGTCATATGTTCACCATCTATCTATCTATCTATCTATCTATCTATCTATCTCTCTCTCTCTCTCTCTCTCTATATATATATATATATATATATATATATTGAATGATTTCATTTGAATCTAGCTTCACTAGCCAATGAACATTAAATTCACTTTCCGTGATCACTATATCTGCAAATGGCATTGGGTCTCTCTCCCTCGGTCGATATGATCTAATCCACACAAAAATAAAACAACAACACTTAGCTATGACTAGACACAACCCAATTCGATGTACATGGCCACTAAAAAACATGTCTAAAAAACAACTGCAACACTTCAACACTTGAATCTCACACAAATTTATTCCTCCACGAGATTAAGCATAATGAAATTCAAACAACTGAACAAAAATTTGGATGATTGTTGCACTTAGTCTCTATCTTAAGTATGCAACTCTCCAATATAATTGGCACACCACAAATTGAAAGAACATACAATCATGTTGGTGTGCATGCACATAGTTAGCCTTAATTAGCTTCAGTTTAACTCTAGTTATTGCATGTGATGTGCACTTGGATTTATCTAGTTAACTTGAGTGATTACATGTGGTGTGAACTTAGCTTTAGTTAGTTTACTTTAGTGCTTGCATGTGGTGCATGTGCACATTAACATAACATAAAGCACACTTAGCTTCAATTAACTTTAATTTTCCATAGTTATTGCATGTACAACTAAGCTTAACTCGGTTTCTTTATGTATTGATTTTGAAACTAATATTGAGTAATCAAATTCATTCTCAATTCTGATTTTTCTTTTTCAATTCTTGCAAGTTTGTGTAATTATTATTCAGTGAGATCCGTATTTGTGCTCTAATAAATTTTCATGGTATTAGAGCATGGACCCAAGTTCGATTCCCCTGAGATGCATTTAAGGGGGGGTGTTGGAGGAATCACCAAACCTCTATGGAATCTGTAATTTCCACCTTGGGGAATTAGAGCACAAATATGGATCTAGCTGAAGAATAATAGCACAAAATTGGGCGAATTGAAAAATAAAAATTGGAATTGAGAATGAATTTGATTACTCAATATTAGTTTGAGAATCAATACATAAAGAAAGTAAGTCAATAACTATGCACGATTAAAGCTAAATGAAGCTAAGTGTGCTTTATGTTATGTTAATGCACACATGTACCACATGAAAGAACTAGAGTTAACTAACTAAAGCCAAGTGCAAACCACATGTAAGCTCTCGAATCAACTAGCTAAATCCAAGTGCACATCACATGCAATAACTAGAGTTGAACTAAAGCTAATTAAGGCTAACTATATGCATGTACACCAACAAATCACCCACAACCTTGAAAGAACATACAATCACCCACAACCTCTACACAACAATCAACTTCACCATTGGTTTCATGCCCTTGGATCTCAGACCCTTTGATTTGATACATGGCCACAACTATAGACATAAGGTCTCACACTTAACCCCTCGTAATACAACCTCCACCAACAACCCCATAATACACTTTTGTGAGCAGATCTACTTGCGTAGGAATAAGATATAGATAATGCAGATCCACACGAAAACCATATGTAGATCTCAAAATTTCTCAACTCAAAGCCACAGATAGATCCTAACACTGCTCAACTTAGGGCAACATGCAGATCCTAACGCTCAGATCTGGGATCAATCTTATCAAATATACCACCTTCCATCTCTGGCACCAACTTAAATAAATAAATATAGAAAAATGATAGAATAAGGCTTTATTAGATTAGGCCTAAGCCTGTTCACACTCCAAATGCATGAAAGTGTCCCACTATATAGCAATGGGATCAATAGACTCAATATACATAACAACTTGGAGGAAAAAGGCTCTTAATCAACTACAACTCACTTACATTGGAAAATGAGTTCTCGAACATGACTTTGAAAGTCACACAATCTAGAATATTCATTTATTTATACTTAAATATACTCTTTAAAATGAATCTTTCCTTCATTCCTTTATATAACCTAAAATAAAATAATAATATTTAACATATATAAATATACAACACACATTATTAAGACAAGATACACTCTCTAACAGAGTATGGGAGAGATGTTGTAACATAATGTTTAACATTTTGACTATGTCAAATTACGTAAAAATAAAATAAAATAAAATAAAAAAAGTAAAATTAAATTAAAATATTAATGTAATGCAAAAATTTTAACTTGGTCAAAATAAAAATAAAAATAACCCTATAAAAACAAAAACAAAAACGACCAATGGTATTGAGAACCCATGATATTCATGCGAAATATAACCTATTTGATCTAGGCTAGTATATTTACCATATAAATTTATAATATCTTCTCATAAAAATATGTTAAATATATCCTTATCAATAAGATATATAAATTGATTTCTTAATAAAAATTGTTAATACAATTAGATACTTGATTTCTTCATGATTTTATAGGAATTTAATTATAATTATTTTTAAAGGAATATTAATTATATGAATTATGGATAACTTTTTGTGTGCATATATATGAAATATGAAAAAATGTTAGATGGTTTGGATAAAATTGACTCTGTTAATTAATATATATATATATATATATATATATATATATATATATGCGATATTAATGATATAAGTGGAAAGATGCCAAGTAAATTCTCCCAAGATCAACCACTTCTCCTGCTATTTCATGATCTTAACAATTTTTTTTTTTCTTAATTACTATGTAATGTATTTACATGTAATGAATAACCTTTTATATATACATGAATATGAAAATTAATCATTATTGTATTTTCATTTCATTATTTTATTTTATTTTATTTTGTTAATCACCTTTTTATCATTTAATAACTTATTATTATTATTATTATTATTATTATAAATAATTTTTTTTAATTGAAATTCCCAACTTTTAATTTATGTAAATTAGGGGTGGTGATATGTAGAATATCCAATTACCTAGTATAGGGGTGATATATAGATTATCCAATTTTAAGGTCCTGCACAATTTGACTACTAAGTCCATGAAGAGATACATACTCTACTCCCCTCTGGGTTTGAAGGACCTCTTAGGAGGAAACACATGCTCTTAACCATTAGGCCCACTCAAGATGTAATGTAAGAAAGTTTGTAAACAGTTTTACATGTTGGTTTAATATGTTGAATTTATATTAAGATGTCCAATTCATAATACGTAAAAGATTGACTGGTAAACATTTGCATGTTCGTTAAAATTAATATAGAGATGAGTTTGAAGGAGATGTTGTAGTGTGTAAACTACCAATTGCACCACATTTTACAAAAGAAATGCCATAAGGCAGTAGCATAGGAAAGAGTAGCATAGAAGAAAGAAGATGTTGTAGAGAAGGAGCCAACGTGAAGGAATGAAAGGAAAATTATGTTTCCATGGAACTAGGTCATGGAGGCTTCAAAGATATTGATGATAAGAGTGATGAGCAGGTAGGGGAAGATGCACAAAAGAGGCAATTCCAAGGGATTAACCCTCCTGTATCACCAAACTATCATAATTACACATATATGTAACCCAACATAATTTTTCACATATATAAAATTTTTATTATAGATATTGAAATAGGAAATTGAGGGTGAAAATCCTTTGGTGATTGATAATCCTCCAGAAGAAAATTTGGGAGGGAAAATTTTTTATGAAAACAAAAAGGAAAAATTAAGAAAAAAAAGGCAACACCACGTTTCAATACAATTTTCTCTCAAACCTCCTCCATACACAACCTTTCACACAGAGCAGTGAAATGAACACTAACAAAACTCTTACTAACCTTCAATTATTTGTGTTTAAAATTTAGTATTTGATTGCAACACACTTAGTTAGAGATATTTAGCAGTTCGATCATGTTCATTGATGTAAACACCGCAAGGTAGCTTGCAGGCATCCAAAAACATGGAATTTGATAGAAAAGAAGTTTTTCCACCCATTAATATGACATTATATATATAAACACACACAAAAAACAATAGGAGTATTCAACTAAGTAATCTTGACATACATCTTTTTAAAAATAACTGAAAATTATTATACCTCAACTATGAAGTGGAAGACCCCACGATGAACATCGTGAGATGAATTTCTAGTTCCACTGCAATGACAGAGACACCTGAGAGGTCGTAGAGGTGGAAGATACATTAGTAGGGTTTGGTGAGTTAGCTAGGTATTTAGCATAGTGTAAATGAAGGAGACAATGGATCTAATGGCCTAAAACATTTCAATCATCTAACATTTGATCCATTGGCATAAAAAAGGATACAGTAGCAACTGGGGGGTTGTTTTCAAAGGGGAACACCTTACGACGTAATTAAAAGTCAAGAGTGCTAAAATTATGTTTACACTATAATTTTATTTTTTATCTAAACAATTTATTTTAATTATCTTACATTCAATGTGAAAATGATTTGCATAACATATAAATAATTTACACTTCTATATATCATGATTTTTATTTCAATTAGCAACTAAAAAGCATAGTATACCTTTTTGTTAATAACTTAATATAATGTTTAATTGGTTATGAAGTGTTTCCTCCTTTATGAAAAAAAAGTGCATTTCACATACTTTGACAGATTTATTGAGAAAATAGTGTACAATTAAGTCAAATCCAAACACACCAATATTTTTATGCTAAGAGATAACCATAAAAGAGTGTTTTCCTATTATTGTTATGGATGCTTCCCTTCTCCTCCTTTGTGTTCAAAAGCTCTTATTCACTTTTTTTTTTAACCTAATATAATAGAAGATATTAATATGAAAGGACCTTTAAAATATCCAAACCAAACAAAATATTAATTAGAGTGTCCCTTTGTTATGTTAGCTAACCTAACCTTGCAATAATTTTTTTATTTATTTAATTTTATTATATATATATTTTTAATTATTATAATTTGAACATCTAAAAATTCATAAATTTAATTATCTTAAATTTTCTAAAATATTTAGAAATTACAATTTAAAACAAAAAATTTATAAAATTTTAAAACAAATTTCTTTTATAAACTAAATCTAGATTTGACTTTTATCAAATATTTAAAATAAAATCTATTTAAATTAACATTCTCTTACTCTTTCTACTCATTAAACAAAATATCGTAGCAAACCAATATTAGATGTGTAATGGGATATTTCTACTCATTAACATAAACATCATAACAAAAATAGTAATGCTTCCTCGGATGCTCTAAAAATCATGTTTAACCAAACTTGTGAATGTGGGAGGAGAGGGTAGCTTGGATAGAAAGGCAACAAAAAATTAGTTACCATTTGGAATGAAAAAAACAAAATGATAAAGAAGATGGGGATTTGAATGTCGTGAGCTGATCTCTGAGGTCCATTCCTTTAACTTCATTTAATTAAAAAAACAACCAAAACTAAAATATGATAAAACCACAGTAAGCCAATCTGCTGCTTATAAAAACAAACCGTTGCATACCCACCCACTCCATTTTTTGATCCTAGCTTATGAATTTTTCATGTTGAAATCGTTTATGGAGAGCTTGTTAAATATAACTCATCTCTTAGCTCTTAAAGATTCTCCCTTCACTTCTGTTGCTTCGCTTATTTTTTTGTCGCTTTTCCTATTTTTTATCGGGGCTTATAACCACACAGAACATGGTGTGTAATCTTCTATTTTAGTGTGTGAGTAACTCTGTACTGGTTTGAATCCTCTGTAGCCTAGTGTGGAGAACCATCTCTTTTGTGAATACTAAGAAACTGACCTTCGCTTCCTCATCAGAGGTTGTAAAGACAAAATAGAACAGAGATAGGGAGTTAGATAGGAGGGTTATTTGAATTACTTGATAGATTCCCCTTCATCTGTCGGTGTTGGGCGTGGTCCTGATAGTTACCTGCCAAAGGGAATATAACCAGCACAATAGAAACACAAGCGAGGTTAGGAAGATCACCACAAACAACTAATTCAATGGCTGTTGGGTGGTAAACTGACTTAATATCGGATAGAGTCAATAATTTAGGCTTAATATTGCATAACCAGAGGGTGGTAGTGACGGTGATGAATGATTAGGTAAGGGTGTTGGGAAAAATACAATATGAGAAGCTCAAAAGAAATAGGGGAAATTATTTTCCCTCAATACACAGTTTACATAGTTATGCGGAAACGCAAAAATAATTTACAGAGCCACACACAGAGGAAAAACACGAGAGAATTGAATTTTTTTCATTCATCTACTTATTCATATGAAATAAATCATTTTTAAATAAAAAAATGGTGGAGCTTGAAAGTTTAATGCTAATTCAATGCTCGAATGGACAGGTAACCATAAAATGTTCTTCTGCCATGTTATGTTATTTCTTCATGAAACAACATACAAAACTTAAAAGCCTTGACTTGAAATCCTTTAGGTTTCAGCCTTGAAACCATATTGAATCCGCGTCCATTTCGAAAATCGCATTTCGGCGATGTCAACACTTACCTGGGTGCTATCCTCCAGAGCTTGCAATTGCAATATGCGATGGCGAAATCACATCGCAACTTTCAACACTTAACTCGCGACAACTTAACAAAAAACATATAAACTGGTGATTATGATATGCGATGGTGATATCGCATTGCAACTTACAAAAAACAACTGTGATGTGTTAACACTTAAAAAAAATGATTGCCGATTACGATGTGCGATGTGCGACGCGCTAAACAGTGGGAAATGTGAAAAAAAGAAAAAGGTAAAGGTAAAAAATAAAATAAAGGTTCATATGGAATATATATTAAAAGGTGTCCCACAATATTTCATCACAAAGTTTTTAGGATTAAGAAATTGAGGTTTGCGGAAAGGCTAAATCTTGCGGGGTGCACAATGCGATCAAGAAGGTAGGTGATATGGAGGGAAATGATTTAGTATAGAGAGATGGGAGGACATCATTTCTAAATATTACGGAAGTTTCGTAGGTCTTATGGATTTGAGCTTGTCCTTCTCTGCAAACTCCATTCACCACTTGCAAAAACATTTAACTCAAGTATGGTTGTTGTCAGTTTATTCAAGGCAGTGGTTGGGAGTAATTTCCAACACTCCCCCTTAATCACAATTGCTGCCATTGACCATTCCCATAAATTCTCTAAGATAAACAAAATTTTTCTATGCCAACTACTTTGTGAAGATGTATGTGAATTTTTCCTCTAACCTGCAATGTTGTAACACAATTTCACCATTGTTAACTAATCCTCTTATAAAATGATATTTAGTATCAATGTGCTTTTTCCTCTTGTGGAAATCATAATTCTTTGATAGTGCAATTGTTGAACTTTTATCACAGAAAACAATGGTTTCTTTGTTTTTTTCATGACATAAATCCTGCAACATCTTTCTCATCCAAAATTCTTGACACGCTGCTACTGTTGTTGCGGTGACATACTCAGCTTCTGCTGTTGATAATGAAACTATCAGCTGCTTCTTGGAAGCCCATGAAATGGCTACCAAACCCAAATGAAAAAACATATCCTGATGTGCTCTTTCTGTCATCAACACTTCTGGTCCAATCACTATCAATGCAACCAATTAGCCTAAAATCATCATTTGCA
This sequence comes from Pinus albicaulis, assembly GCA_034641835.2. Classification (NCBI taxonomy): domain Eukaryota; kingdom Viridiplantae; phylum Streptophyta; class Pinopsida; order Pinales; family Pinaceae; genus Pinus; species Pinus albicaulis. Next base: position 1,000,028,005 of record CM076576.1, read on the forward strand.
GAGTATAGAACACCAAACTCCTTTGTCCCATTGACATAATTTAAAATTCTTTTGGCTGATTTCCAATGTTTCTCCTTGGGTGTCTCCATGAACCTTGACACCAAACTAACTACCTACATTATATTAGACCTAGTTTTAGTCAAGTACATTAGGCTTCCCACCATGCTTTTGTATAATGTCGGATTGACATTGTTGTTGCAATATTACCTGCTCAACTTCAACCCCATGACTATTGGAGTTGGTTTTGGCTTGTTGTTCTGCATATTGAACCCTTATAAAATCTATGCAACATACTTTTCTTGAGAGATAAAAATTAATTTTTTTTTTTTGCTTCACTTCTATGCCCAAAAAATATCTTAACAACCCCAAGTTAGTCATTTCAAACTCACTTTTCATGACTTCTTTGAAATCAACGATGAGAGAAACATCACTTCTTGTAAAAATCAAATCATCAGCATATAAAACAACAATAATAATCTTACTGCCATTTTCTTTGATGTAGAGAGTAGGTTCACCATCACATTTTTCGAACCCATTTTCCATCAGGTAAGTATCTATCTTGATGTATCATGCACGTGGTGCTTGCTTCAGCCCATAAAGATGTTAGGTCCCTATATTACTAGTATAGTCCCTTATTGTTGTTAGTGTAACCCCCTTATTTTTATTATTGTACCCCTTTAACCCCCATATTGTTATTATTGTGCCCTTAAATTATTATTGTTAGGTCGGCTAGGATTACATTGTGGCCCACTAGGATTACTGTTGTGTAACCAGCTCCAAAAAGAGAAGAAAAGAGATATCAACGCCTTAGAAATGTTTTCACTTTGTGGAAATCCCTCCAATATACTAATGAACAATTTTTTGGATGATACAAATGAACAAAACCTCCTTTCTATATATAGGAGTCCATGGGGCCATAATGTAATCTCAGTGGGCCACAATGTAATCCTAGCCGACCTAACAATAATAATTTAAGGGCACAATAATAACAATATGGGGGTTACAGGAGTACAATAATAAAAATAAGGGGTTTCACTAACAAAAATAAGGGACTATACTAGTAATATAGGGACCTAACATGCCCCTCTATCAAAAAAGTTTTGTCCTCAATGCTTGTGTAGCTCTGGGTACTTCTGTATAAAATTCTCATCCTCCCATGTAGAATCTTTAGTGGGTAAGTTCTTCCACTTGATGAGATACTCTGAAATTGATCGGACCTTTGGTGAGTCAGCGAGCTCTTGTTTCATGACCACTTCTGTGTTCCAATATTATTTTTCCTATCTCACTGCCTCAACATTGTTGCTATCGGAAGATTTTCACCTATAACCTTCTTTAAGCATGAAACATGGAAAACTGGATGTACTCGCGAAGAAGCAGGAAGCTCCAATTTGTATGCCATAGAACCAATCTTTTGCAATACCTTGTAAGGACCATAGTACTTTGGTGATAATTTATTATCCTTCTTAGCTTGCTTGAGGGACATTTGTTTGTATGGTTGTAGCCGTAAAAATACCCAATCTCCTACATCAAAACTTCTCTCGCTGCGATGTTGATCTGCCTGTTGTTTCATTGGATTTTGTGCCAAATTCAGGTTATCCTTTAAGAGTTGGAGAACTTCTTGCTGATGCTCGATGTGATCTTCCACTGCTTGAACCTTCAAATTTTCCCTCAAATATGATGTGATGGATGGTGGATGATATCCATAAAGTGCCATAAATGGGGTCATTTTTGCTGCAGTATGGAAGGAAGTGTTATACCACCATTCAGCAAGAGGTAACCACTTGACCCATCGTGTTTGTTTATCAGATACAAAACAACGAAGATATCCTTCCAAACATTTATTTACTATCTCAGTTTGACCATCAGATTGAGGATGATAACATGAGCTATGAGCTAATTGAGTACCCAAACAAGAAAATAACTCCGTCCAAAAATTTCCAGTAAAAATGGGATCTCTGTCGCTCACAATAACCCTTGGGATTCCATGTAGTTTTTGAATTCTATCCATAAATGTAGTAGCAACTGTACTTGCTTTAAATGGATGAGATAATGCACAAAAGTGTGCATACTTGGTAAGTCTATCAACTACCACCATGATGACACACTTTCCTTCAGACTTAGGTAAACCTGTGATAAAATCCATTGAAATCTCCTCCCAACGTTGACTTGGAATGGATAAAGGTTGTAGAAGTCCCGGGGTCTTAATTGTTTCCACTTTATTCTGCCGGCAAACCAAACATTCCGCCACAAAATTTTGAATATCAGATTTAAGGCCATCCCAAAAAAATTCTTTCTTCACCCTGTGGTAAGTTTTTAAAAATCTTGAGTGTCCTCCTAAAGGAGAAGTGTGCAATTCCATAAGAATATTTTGTTTTATTTGGGAATTCTTACAAAGATATAAGCGATCTTTGTACCATAAGGAATCATTTTTCCAACTAAATGTATCAGATGTACTAGGATCTTGCTGCAACTTTTGAATGAGTATCCATACATCTTTGTCCTTCTTCCATTCATCTCTTGCTTCAGCTATCCAATCTGGTTGGATAATAGAAATGGCACAAAGAAATGCTTCCACCTCTTCATTCTTTCTTGAGAGTGCATCTGCAACAACATTAAGCTTTCCTTTTTTATAGATTATTTCAAAGTCATAACCCAACATCTTTGTGACCCATTTTTGCTGCTCTTCTGAAGATAGTCTTTGTTCCAAAAGTGTTTAAGACTATCATGATCAGTTTTTTCCTTAAAGTGTCTTCCCATTAGGTAAGTTCGCCATTTCTTTAGTGCATGCAGTATTGCTAACATTTCCTTCTCATAAATAGGTTTTTGTAAATACTTTCCTTTGATTGGACGACTTTCAAAAGCAATGGGTCTTCCTTCCTGCATTAAAACTACACCAATTCCATTTCCTGAGGCATCACATTCCACAATAAAGGTTTTTTGTGAAGTCTGGCGTAGCTAAGACTGGTGCTAGGCACATTGCCTCTTTAAGATGTTCAAAGGCCTTAGTTGCTTCAGGAGTCCATGAAAATGCATCTTTCTTCAATAATGTTGTTAGAGGTGCTGCTATTCTCCCATAATTCTTAACAAACTTGCGATAATACCCTGTTAACCCGAGAAATCCTCGCAACTTATTTATGATTGTGGGGACTTTCCATTCCTTAATGGCTTTAATTTTGTTAGGGTCTACTTTAACACCCTCGTGAGATACAATATGACCCAAATATTCCACCTCTTGTACTCCAAAGAAACATTTGGATTTTTTTGCATATAATTGTTTCTCCTACAATAGTTTGAGCACCCTGTCAACATGTTCAACTTGATCCTTCCAAGACCTGCTGTAGATTAGTATATCATCAAAAAATACTAGCACAAATTTTCTAAGGAAGGGTTTGAAAATGGAATTCATCAACCCTTGAAATGTAGAAGGTGCATTGGTAAGGCCAAAAGGCATGACCAAAAATTCATAATGACCCTCATGAATTCGAAATGTTGTTTTTGGAATATCTTCAGTCTTCATTCTAATTTGATGATATCCTGAACGAAGATCCAACTTGGTAAAATAAATTTCTCCATGTAATTCATCCAATAATTCATCAATTACAGGAATGGGAAATTTGTCTTTAATGGTGAGCTTATTGAGCTCCCTATAATTCGGACACATTCGCCATGATCCATCCTTCTTGTGTACCAAAACTACAGGAGCAGAGAAAGAACTTTGACTAGGCTGAATTATACCCGCCTCTAACATTTCTGCAATCATACGTTTAATTTCGCTCTTTTGGAAGTAAGGATATCTATAAGGCCTGATGTTTGGAGGAACACTTCCTGGAATCAAATGAATAGCATGATCATGATCATGAATAGGTGGGGGTCCTTTGGGAGTTTCAAACACCTTGGAATGATTGTCCAAGACTTGTTGGAGATCTGCAGAAATAGATGATTTTGATGTCGGAACTTCTAGTGAGCATAATTGTGCAATTACGCCTCGTTTTTCTTTATTTAGAAGCTTTGTCATGACATTAGAGCTTATTATCCTTCCTGGATTCCCTTCAATACCCCGTAATTCGACTTCCTTTCCTTCTGAAAAAAATTTCAAGAAAAGTTCTTGAAAATTAAAAGCTACCGTCCCCAAAGATTGTAACCATTGTACTCCTAGTACAACATCAGCACCTCCCATAGGAATGGAAAGCATCGGACTAGTCAATACATATTCCCCCATGGTTATCTTGATATTATGGCATTTTCCAGAGCAATTTATAGTTCCTCCATTTGCAACCATCACTTGACATTCTCGTGCTGGGTATAGGAAACAATTTAATTCCTTGGCTACCTTATAATGAATAAAATTATGGGTGCTACCTGAATCAATCAACACTATTACCCTTTTCTTCTTTATATGTCCTTCTATCTTGAGAGTTTGAGGAGTGGTAATTCCCGCCAGTGCATTACACGATATGGTCGGATTCATTTCTTCCTCTTCTAGGGGTGGTTCCTGGTGTATATCCTCTTCTTGTTCATTTTCTTCTTCTTCTTCACAATCTATGTAAAATAATTTCTTCTCGGCACACTTATGACCTTTAGTGTATTTGCTATCACAACCGTAGCAAAGCCCTTTTGCTCTTTTTTCTTCCAATTGTTGTGGTGTCAACCTTGTAGGTTGTGGAAATCTAGGCGTAGCAACACTTCCTTCTTTATAGAATTGAGTGGTAGGCTTTCTTGTCGCCATTATTTTACATTCAACTTTTCTTGCCAACCTGAATGCCTTCTCCAATGAATCTGGTTCCAAAACACGAACTTCATGTTGGATGTTATCCTTTAAAGTGCCTATGAAGAGATCGATCCCGTATTCCTCTGGATTTAAATATTCTTATACTAGCTTTTTAAGTCCCCACAAAGGTTCTCACAAATTTCTTTTTTTTTTTGTTTGAGATTTATCAATTAAAAATATGTGTTTCATTTCTTGTATCCTCATATGCTATCATTTTCCGCAAAATACAAAAGCATGAGAAGTTAATGATATACAAATGTATTTTTTTCTAAATGTAAAGTTGTAATGCGTACCTTTTATGTGTTTGCACATTATGGAGATCAAAATATTGCTCCATCTGTAGTATCCATGTTACAGGATCCTTTCCATCAAACTTCCTCATATCCATTTTTGGAATATGGTGGTTCTTCTCGCCAACATTAGAGGTTATGAAATCACGATTAACATTTATTTTGTTCTCATCATGAGTTTCCTCTACTATATTTTCACCATTAGGAAACATTTCTTGTATCAACTTTCCCAAACCTTCGATGTCTACTTTTAGATCTTTCTTCATGTTTTCCATGTTGTCTTTCATTTTTTCATCGATCTTAGCTTCCATGTCATCCATCTTAGCTTCCATGCCCACTTCCATGCCATCCATCTTAGCTTCTAAACCATTCATCTTAGCTTCCACGCCTTTCCTCAAACCATCCATCTTAGTTTCCATACCCTTCTTCAAAACTTCCATTTCATTTTTTGTTGTTTTTTGCGAGAGCGAAATTTGTCGCACTTGCTCTTGTAATTTTGATATGTCATGTTGCCATTCTTCGTCTTCATGAGTCATAGTGGAGCCTTCTAAAGGCTTAATGGGTGTTGAATTCTTTTTAGGGGCCATTTTAGACTCCAATATTGATATCTATTCTACAATAGGCCCTTGCAATCAATTCAACTTGATTCTTCAAACAAGACTTATGCAATTCGGAAAAAAAATACACACCTTTTACTTGCTTTGAGGAGCTCGATATTGAAATTGTATTATCTTTGTGATTGCAGCTCTTCAATATCTGAAATTAAAAATTAAAGTAGCCCTCTGAATTCTCTTTTGAATGCCACAGATCTGACCTGATTTGGATTCTCCAAGACAAAGTTGTGTCCAATCTCCCACAATGACCTAATTATGCACTGGTTCAGTAGAGTGAAATTGTACGACTAGTCACATGTCATTGTTTCATCCTTTGTCTCTGAAATTGATAGCCAAGAAACTAAAGTCTGTGTACTTGCGACCCCTTTTAACGGCACTCAAATCCACTGCCCAGAGAGAGAGTTATTGAACTTTTCCCACTATCACCTCTTTTAGATGAACCTTAGGAGCCCTAAAAGCACTTCTCTTCCAGATTTCATATCTCCACAATTATTGCGAACCAAGCTCCCGAAATTTTTTGCACGATCTCTCGTATCATGTAAACAAGACCATATGAATTTCGGATTCTGATCCTTTGTAGAAAATTTTTTATAGCGAAAATTCCACGATGACCTGTTTAGGAGCCTGAAAAAAAACCTAACTTCCACAGATCATATCTCCGAAAATATTGCGAACCAAGCTCTGAAATTTTTAGAAAAACTTTCTCAAGATTTCAGCTTCGCACCCTAAAAATTTCAGCTTCTGAAGCTTCGTAGAAAAAAAGTTATAGCGAAAATTCCACGATGACCTGTTTGGAGCAGCGAAACCCTAGAATCCCAAAGCTCTGATACCAAATGTTGTGCAACCAACTCAAAAAGAGAAGAAAAGAGATATAAACGCCTTAGAAATGAGCCACTTCGAGGGGGCAACCTCCAATACATTACATAAATGAACAATTCTTGGATGATACAAATGAACAAAACCTCCTTTCTATATATAGGAGTCCATGGGGCCATAATGTAATCCTAGTGGGCCACAATGTAATCCTAGCTGACCTAACAATACTAATTTAAGGGCACAATAATAACAAAATGGGGGTTACAAGGGTTCAATAATAACAATAAGGGGGTTACACTAACAATAATAAGGGACTATACTAGTGATATAGGAACCTAACAATTACATTGTGGCCCCATGGACTCTTATATATAGAAAGGAGGTTTTGTAATTTGTATCATCCAAGAATCGTTCATTCATGTAATGTATTGGAGGTTTCCCCCTTGAAGTTGCTTATTTTTAAGGCATTGATATCTCTTTTCTTCTATTTTTGGAGTTGGTTTCACAACATTTGGTATCAAGGCTTTGGGATTCTAGGGTTTCGCTACGCCAAACAGGTCATCGTGGAATTTTCACTATAACTTTTGTTTTACGAAGGCTCAGAAGATGAAATTTTTAGAGTGCAAAGAAATTATCTTGAGGAACATCGTCTCAAAATCTCAGAGCTTGGTTCACAATTTTTTCGGAGATATGATCTGTGGAAGGTAGGTCATTCTGCAGGCTCCTTAATTTAACCTAAACAGGTCATCGTGGAATTTTCGCTATAAAATTGTTTCTACAAAGGTTCAGAAGCTGAAATTTTTAGAGTGTAAGGCCTAAATACGGAAGAACATCATCGCAAAATTTCACATCTTGGTTCGAAATATTGGCGGAGATATGATCTATGGAAGTTAGGGCTTTTTTAGGCTTCTGAATTTCATCTCAAAGAGGTGATCATGGAAAAAGCTTCATAACTCTCTCTCTGAGCATCAGATTGGAATGCTGTAATAAGTGACCGCAAGTACACGGACTATAGTTTTCTGTCTATCAGTTTTGGAGCCAAAGGAGGAAACAGTCACACATGGCAAGTCGTATAAGTTCGCTCTACTGAACCAGTCCATAATTGGGTCATTGTGGGAGATTGGACATAAATTTGTCTTGAAGAATTCAAATTAGATTAGACCTATGGAATTTGAAAGAAGCTTAAGAGGGCTACGGGCTGAATTTCAGATATTGAGGATCTGCAATTATAGAGATAATTCAATTTCAATATCGAGCTCCTCAAAAGAAAGTAAAAGGTGTGTATTTTTTTTTTTCCGAATTGCATGTGTCTTGTTTTAACAATCAAGTTGAATTGATTCCAAGGGCATATTATAGAATAGATATCAGTATTGGATTCTAAAATGGCCCCTAAAAAGAATTCAACACCCATTAAGCCTTTAGAAGGCTCTACTATGACTCATGAAGACAAAGAATGGCAACATGACATATCAAAATTACAAGAGAAAGTGCAACAAATTTCACTCTTGCAAAGAGAAACAAAAAATGACATGGAAGTTTTGAAGAAAGGCATGGAAACTAAGATGGATGGTTTGAAGAAAGGCGTGGAATCTAAGATGGATGGTTTGAACAATAGCATGGATGGCATCGAAGCTAGCATGGAATCTAAGATTGATGACATGGAAGCTAAGATCGATGAAAAAATGGAAAACATGAAGAAGGATCTAAAAGCAGACATGGGAGGTTTGACAAAGTTGAAACAAGACATGTTTCCTAATGGTGAAAATATAGTAGATGAAACTCATGATGAGAAAAAAATAAATGTTAATCATGATTTCATAAACTCTAATTTTGGAAGGAAGAACCACCATATTCCAAAAATGGATATGAGGAAATTTTATGGAAAGGATCCTGTAACATGGATACTACAGATGGAGCAATATTTTGATCTCAATAATGTGCAAAACACACAAATGGTACGCATCGTAACTTTACATTTAGAAAAAAATACATTTGTATGGTATCGATGGCTTTGCTCCCATAAAAAAATTGTCACTTGGTCAATTTTTACGGAGGAAATGATAGCACATTATGAGGATACAAAGAGCAACACCTTCTTTAGCCAATTGATAAATCTCAAACAAAAGGGTTTAGTGGGGCAGCACATTGAGGACTTCCAAAAATTGAATATATGGGTAACTGATATTCCAGAGGAACACAGGATTGATCTCTTCATAGGCACTTTAAAGGATAACATCCAACATAAAGTTCGCGTTTTGGAACCTGATTCATTGGAGAAGGCATTCAGGTTGGCAAGAAAAATTGAATGTAAAATTATGGCGACAAGGAAGCCTACCACTCACTTCTATAAATAGGGAAGTGTTGCTACTCCTAGATTTCCACAACCTACAAGGTTGACACCACAATAATTGGAAGAAAAAAGAGAAAAAGGGCTTTTCTATAGTTGTGATAACAAATACACTAAAGCTCATAAGTGTGATGAGAAGAAATTATTTTACATAGATTGTGAAGAGGAAGAAGAAAATGAACAAGAATTTTCAAAAGAAGAGGGTATACACCAGGAACCAACCCTAGAAGAGGAAGAAATGAGTCCGACCATATCATGTAATGAATTGGCAAGAATTACCACTCCTAAAACTCTTAATATAGAATGACATATCAAGAAGAAAAAGGTAATAGTGTTGATTGATTCAGGTAGTACCCATAATTTTATTCATTATAAGGTAGCCAAGGAATGGAATTGTTTCCTATACCCAGCACCAGAATGTCAAGTGATGGTTGCAAATGGAGGAACTATAAATTTCTCTAGAAAATTCCATAATATCAAGCTAACCATGGAGGAATATGTATTGAATAGTCAAATGATTTTGATTCCTACAAGAGGTGATTATGTTGTACTAGGAGTACAATGGTTACAATCTTTGGGGACGGTAGCTTTTAATTTTCAAGAACTTTTCTTGAAATTTTTTTCAGAAGGTAAGGAAGTTGAATTACGGGGTATTGCAGGGAAGCCGAGAAAGATTATAAGCTCTAATGTCATGACAAATCTTCTAAATAAATAACAACGAGGCGTAATTGCACAATTATGCTCATTAGAAGTTCCAACATCAAAATCATCTATTTCTGCAGATCTCCAAAAAGTCTTGGACAATCATTCCAAGGTGTTTGAAACTCCCAAAGGACTCCCACATATTCATGATTATGATCATGCTATTAATTTGATTCCCGAAAGTGTTCCTCCAAACATCAGGCCTTATAGATATCTTTATGTCCAAAAGAGCGAAATTGAACGAATGATTGCAGAAATGTTAGAGGCTAGTATAATTCAACCTAGTCAAATTTCTTTCTCTAATCCTGTAGTATTGGTACACAAGAAGGATTGATCATGGCACATGTGTCCAGATTATAGGGAGCTCAATAATCTCACCATTAAAGATAAAATTCCCATTCCTGTGATTGATGAATTATTGGATAAATTACATGGAGAAATTTATTTTACCAAGTTGGATCTTCGTTCAGGATATCATCAAATTAGAATGAATACTGAATATATTCTGAAGATGGAGAAATACTGAAGATATCCATTCCAAGCCAACGTTGGGAGGAGATTTCAATTGATTTTATCACAGGTTTAGCTAAGTCCAAAGGAAAGAGTGTCATCATGGTGGTAGTTGATAGACTTACCAAGTATGCACACTTTTGTGCATTATCTCATCCATTTAATGCAACTACAGTTGCTACTACATTTATGGACACAATTCAAAAGCTACATGGGAACCCAAGGGTTATTTTGAGCGATAGAGATCCCATTTTTACTGGAAATTTTTGGACAGAGTTATTTTCTTGTTTGGGTACTATTGTACGGTACAACAACCCCCCATTTTTAACTCGTTCACATCAAATAATGGGGACCCTTTCTATAAAATTTTTGGCAAAATACCTTTTAGGATTTTTATCAAGTCAATTATCTTACGATTTTGTTAATTTTTCATTTTCTTTAGATTCTTGTTTTGATTGCTTGGTTGAAATCGATTTTTTATAAGCTTCCTATTGACGCTTGTTTCGTCTCATTTGGTCAACCGGTTTGTAAATAGCACTCCTTTGAAGTCTAATCAATTATGTCGCCTAGGTTAAAAAATTGCGGATTTTAATAATGCATTTAGTTTAAATATTAACCCCTAGATTAGTTATTACTAACAATTTTTATTTTTACTTATACAACCAAATCATAAAGCATCGGGATTTCAGTCATTTATTCCAATTTTCCAATTTTCAAATAAATTTCTAATCTTGAAAAATTCCAAAATGTCAAAATGGCTGTTTTAGGTAAATCAACGCTTTAGATAAATTCATAACTTAAAATTACTAAAATAAAATTAAAAAACTAAAAACTAAAAACTAATTTTTAAACATTAAATTTTAAATTAATTATTAAATTAATTAAATTAAAATTTAATATTAAAAAACAAATATAAGAATTTTAATCGCATCGGGAAAGTTTAATAGACACATCATAACATCATTTTAAAAAACCCGATAGCCTTCATCCGATGCGATGACTTAAACTCATTTATTCCGATCCGATAAGGCTTGTTAGCCCCGATGCGATTGAATCACATTCATTTGATTCGATGGTGTTAAGAACTAACGTTAGTGGAATATGGAAGTTAGTAGTGGTAAGTTAGTCTTATGTTAGTTTTAAAATATGTAGTGTTAGTTTGTCATAGGTATAGTGTTCGTTAGTTTTAAATAAGTATAATGTTAAATTGTTTTAAGTTAGTATAGTTTTAAATTAATTGTTAATAATACATTAGTTTTTAATTAATATAATATTAGTATTATGGTAAGGTAAGTTAGTTAGTAATTGGTTAGTTTTAATGTTAATATTAGTTAGTGGTAAAGTTTTAGGTAGGTTAGTGTAATATTCATTAGTTTAATATTATTTTAATGGTAGTTTAGTTTTAATTTAATATTAGATTTAATATTTAATATCTAAAATAGTTAATTTTAAATTAATTAAATTAATTAATATGTAGAATATAATTAATTTAATTAGATTTATTATTAATTAGATTTATTATTAATTAGATTAATTTGTTTATAAATAGTTAATTATATTAATTAGTTAGATTAATATTTAATTAGTTTAATTTATGATTAACAATTAAATTAGGATTAACTTTTAGATAATTAGAATCTAATTTAGATTTAGATTTTTAATTAAAAATCTGTTTTTAGCCCAACAACAGAATTTCCAGATTTATTTCAGATTTGACTTGTCAACTTTGGAGGCTAATAAATTGAGATTTACTTAGCCAAATGAGGCCCAGGACGGCTCATTGGAAAGAGAAAATCAATGAGAACATTTCTGAGGAGGTTTCAATAACAGATTTGATCATTTATTGGGTCAAAAATCAGGCAGAAGATCAAGCTCCGAATTTCTAAAAATAAAATCAATTTTCTGAGTTTTATTTTCTTCATTTTCATTTACCCAGCCTCTTCTAATTTCATATTCATGCATCAATATTATCCTTGGTTAATTAAGATCGTTATGAGTATCAATAAGAAGCTTAAATTTCCTTTTTATTTATTTAAATAGAATTTGATTGGATTTGTTTTAATGTTAGAAATAATATTTGGATTTTATTTTTGCATCTTAATTCATTTTAATTTCTTTTTGCAGAAAAAAAACAATAGAAGGGATATTGAAGAAAAATATTTCAATCAATGAGAAGACTCCAGCAATTAAAGATTGGAATTTTTAAGCAATTAAAGTTGGATTGGGCAGATTTTTCTTCAACAAACTCTATTCTAAAAATACTTTTGGAAGGATTATAAATTGCAGATTGCAAAATGTAAAAAGGGCGGCTCTCCTCTACAATTCCAGACTTCTAAAAGCATTTCTGTTATAGGAATTTAGAGTTGTAGATGGGGAGGAGAGAAAGTTTCAGATCTGAACATTATTGAGGGTTTATGCTTTATGTCTTGTATTATGCATGATGGGCAGAGTTTGCATTTCTGCAGCTCTAGTCCTGAAAGCAGAAATTCAAGTAATGTAAAGTACTGTTAGAGACCAGGATCAGAGAAGCAGATTTAATTAACTAGTATTTTTGGCATTTCTGTATCAAATACCAGTTTCATTTTTATGTTAATAAAATTGTTGTTTCGTTTTATTCATGTTTTGGCATTTCTGTTGATATGGATAATTTGTCTCAAATTGTTATGTATCTCTGCTCTTATGAATTAAACTCTGATTTCTGAGTAACCATTACTCAGAAATCTGTCTTATAACACTGATTTATTAAATAGTAATGTGTTGTGAATTTCTTCCACATGTTATCGTTTAATTATTAGTTTGACTGATATGATAATCGATATCAATTTTTGTGAATTTCTTCCGGAATGTTGTTGATTTATTATTTCAGTCAAATGGTCTCAATAGAATGTGTTTTGGTACTCACAAATGTGAGCTAATTGAATTTCTTCGTTAGCTTAACATTAATTTAAAACCAGACATATTTTAATTCTCATTACTTAATTATCTTGCTCTTAATTGGGTTAGATTTTCATCTACCTGATTGAGATAGGATTTAGATTAGTTTCTTTTTGCTTGCATTATAGAATAAGTTTGCAATTAGATTAAATTTACATTCTTTTAAGTCCTCTTTTCAAAGAGGCAAAATCTTAGTTGTGGTTTGGCTGAACCCAAATCAGCTTAAGGGTCATTCTCTTGCCTGATCAGCAAGAAGAATTGATCTGATATCTCTGTCTATTGGTATTTAAGGAAAATAGTGATAGGGAAAAGGTAACTGGACCTAGTTAAACCAGTCGGAGCCACTATCATAAACGGAAAAGGAGCTGTATTAAGGTCCGGACCGGGTGGTTATCCCCCAATGTTGTTGCAGCGATTTTTGAGTCTTCAACATTTTTGGCGCTAGAAGGAGGGCCTGAGATTTGTTTTAATTTGGAGTCTTTGAATTCTAACATTTCATTTTTATTACAATGGCTCCTTTACAACTTCCAATTTGGAGTTGTATACATGGACGTGCATCTTCCAATACTCCACCCGAAGTGGTAAGACTCTTGTCTCAGGTAAAGTTTGATGGTAAGAAAAATTCTTCTGCTTTTAATCATGTCTTTCAATTTATTCAAAATGTTTCAAATTATGATTTTCAAGGGATTGATGAAGGCATTTTATGCAGAATTTTTACTCTCACATTTGCGGCAAAAGCCAGAAGCTGGTGTAGAACTCTTCCAGTTGCTTCAATCCACAGCTGGGACCAATTTGTTACAATTTTCATTTGTAAATTTGACGGCTATGATTATGAACAGGTATGTGAAGAAATTGAATATTTACGAAGGTTTGAAAATGAGTCTGTTAATGATTTTAATATTCGATTTCATTTAAATTGCTTAAGATTTAAAGACGAAGATAAAACTACGGAAGAAGAATCATTAGATTGGTTTGAATATATTTGTTCTCTTCCACCCATTTCCAATCCATATGAAATTAATTCAAGCTTTGTTCCATCCCATTACAATATAAATGAGAATCCCAATTTAGATGTGCAAATAAATTGTGATGAAGTGGTTTCACAAAGCTTGGAAAATATTTCTAATCAAATGCAAGAAGACAACAACAACAATTTTGGAGAAAAAACTTCTTTGGAATCTAAAAATTACTCTGCGGTCAATTCAGAAAATCAGATCGCAAATCAACAAGTACAAGCAGCAATCGAAGTAAATAATAAAATACAAACTGCTGTACAAATTTCTGAATTCCTCCATGATGAGCAAATGCCGAAATCACAGCAGCAAAGCAGCCTTCTTCAAGAAAGCATGAGCATACAAAGGAATGATTTAGAATATGAGATTTACAATGAGCATAATGCACAAGAGTTCTCAAACAGAGACAGTTTTAAATGCATTGTTTCAGGTTCACATTTTTCCCTGTATCCTGATATTTTTAATAATGGTAATTTTCTCCCTCTTGATTTTAATGATATTTCAGAAAATACAGAGGCTAATCTAAATGAATTACTATTAAGTTTATATCAAGATAGAGAAGCAATTAACGATCATTCTTTTGCCATTAATGAACATGAAATTCTTGTTCCTCCTTGTTTGGATATATTGGATGAGATTGAAGGGAATTCTAGAGAATCTTGTGAGGTCATTTATGATGATTACTCTGATATTGAGGATGTTGATTTCAATTTTTCTCAAAAGAATCCTCATGATAAAATTCAAATAACATCCGAGAATGAAGAACGCTTCAATTTAGAAATTATCCCAACCAATCCTCATTTTAGAGCAGCAAATTATCTTCATGATTTCATTATTCGAGAAAACTTTCCAATTTATTATTTGTATCGTGATCAAGCTCTCATTCCTACTCATAATCATAATTCATTTTCTAATTCACAAGTTGGAATTTAAAATTACTCAAATTCCATAATTCTGGCCAATCCTTGTGAAAATGAAATTATTTCAAAACGATCCCAATTGTGTTGTAACATTAGTTGTAAAAATAGTGATTTCTTTTTAGTTTTTCTTTCACAGTTATTTTGTTTAAATTTAGATTTATTTTTTGATTTTATTTTGCAAAATTTTCACACTTTTCGCTGGCATATTGAACACCTCACTATCAAACATTCAATTGATACATTGCCCTGTTGGAAAATTGAAGTTTTATATTATAATCAAAAGCATCAAAAGCTATTTCAATTTCTATTTCAATCAATGCTAATGTTTTATCAAAAGCTTCTATCTTCCCAAAGGCAATGTCAACAAGAGAATGCATTTTTACAATCTGTCCAACAATCTAATCCAATTGATAATTTTCCATTTTATTTGACATATTTCCATCCATTTTTCATTAACTCATTTGAAAATTGTTTGGAAAGTTTTCCTTCATGGAAGATTGTTAATAGTTTAACACTTACACATAACACTAACAATTTTTTTCAGGCCTTTGAATTTAAAAGCTCATATCTACAATTTGGCCTGTCATCTCCTCTTTTAAACATTTTCCAATCTTTAATGGAAACACATCCATATTTTAATGATCCAATTGGAATTCAGTTGGAAAAGACTTTTCAAAAGAAGGAGATTATAAATAAGTTGTTAATAATAAATGTACATTCTGATTATAGATTTAATTTTCTTAGTTCAATTAGATTTCTATTTTTATTACTAACATTTGAATTGTACGTACATGCAGGGATTAAAATGAGAAAATGGTTACACTGGAAATATGACTATACCTAGTTATTTTCATGTATATGGTTAGAATAGGAGTAGAATTAATTTAGTTTGTTTGTTTTGTATAGTTAATTTGTTTTAACAGTTTTGTAGATTAAAAAATAAAACAAAGCAATCAGCCTTCTATGCATGTTCACTGAAACATTTTCTCCTTATCATAAAGTTTTAATTCTTGCTTTCCTTTTTAAATTTCTTGCATCAATACCTCTACTCTGCTTATTTTGAATAATGTCTTGATTAAATTCAATTGAGGTTGCACTTGGCATCGATCGCCTCAAAGCCACTTTTCTTCATTTCGATATTTCCTTCTAAGATTTTCTTTTGGAATTTATATGATAAAGGTTGAAGATGTAAGAGCTTCATGATCTCATTATCCCATGAAATGTATGACTGTCTATGATAAGCTTAATTTCGACTCAATCATTAGTATTCATTCTAACCTTTCACGATAATCATATGAAGTTCATATTATCTTCCTCGGAATTTGCTAAAGCTGACCTTAAGGATGTCAATTTTGCTGAGTGCACACATTCAAATCTGTTTTGATATTTTTCTACAATTAGTGGCTTTATCCCATTCTAATCTTTAGTTTATTATTTGATGCTGCAATACGTATCATATTCATTCACTAAAGACATTATTGAACAGTCGCTATAACAATACGGATTCTTCTCAAGTTATTCAGAATAAGCAGAGATAATAAATTGTTGTTTCAATTCAAAAGGAGAGTCTATTTTTATATTTATTTCTGGTAAATTTTATGTTTTATGAACATGAATGATTGATTTCATTCAGGCTGATTGCACACTTAGATTTAAAATAAATAATGAGATGATTATAATCAAAGGAAGAATTTGAAGATTTATGAGGTAAAATTTACAGACAAATTCCTTTCAGGTACGCATTTACAACTTTATTCTCATCCATTATTAGTTCATCTTTTCCTTAGTTTATTTTTGATTTGTGTTCTGTTTTATTTGCAGGTTTTTATTTCTTTTCAAAACATAAAGTAAGCAGTAAACCCATTTCAAATTTGCAACAGGTTCAGGAATTTTTTATTTGTTATTCATTCTTTAACATTGCTTTTATTCACTTAGAAAACCCAATTGAAATTTCAAGGAATATCATAAGACCATTCACATCATAAGATTTCATCGGAAGTAGTTCTTAGCATTTCTTTTGATAACAAATTATTCATAAAATACCTCCGATGTATTATCTTACTCATATGCCATATCTCATTTCGCATATCGGAGCTTTGCAATTGAAGTATACTTCCAATATCATGAATCGCCGACTTCCGATAATCGACTTTACCGATATTGCAATGAACACATGATTCCGGACCCGATATGAAATTCAAATCAAATTCATAAAAAATATCGCGTCCGCTCAATCGCAATAATGGTAGGAGAAAAACTGTAAAAGGGTTGATGTCTCGGATCCGATATGTTATTAAAATCCCATTATAAAAAGTTATCGGGTCCGCTCTTCATCGCATATCGGCATCGCAAAAAATATATTGTGTTACATCGGGTACCCAAAGTTTGCCGATTGCCGATTAGCTACGTCATCCATCGCATCGCCGATAGTGCAATCATTTCATCACATTTTTTATGCTCACGTCACTTCTCTGAATCTACGATGTGCGTTTTGCGATACGGGAAGCACAATGTAAATATTTTCTAATCCCCGATATAATATTTCTTTAATGATGCGATCGCTTCATTTCATTGCACATGTTCATATCGGCAATTTGCCATTGCAACATCCGATGCGATAACTTCCAATGCATGCCTCGAAACCATTAAGATTTAATCAATATATGGCATAGCAACAAAGGTGAAGTCTTGCTGATTAAACTCAAAGCATGGTGAAGAAACATATGAGGCGAATTATTTGATACGGCGATGTGTTGTTTTAAAAAGCGAGCTTGGGTAAACACTATGGTAAGAAAGCAGTTAATGACCAATTTGCAGCATATTTAAACCATTTTGATTTCTCATACATTTAAGTTTTAAATATATAATTCCATAATTAAAAATGGAATTCGAGACCTCTCTATCTTCATATTTAAATTTTATTATCCTGGATTTGGTCTCGATTATGGACAATTTATAAAATCATGGAATTTATATGAAACTTATAATATTTTGAGAAACAATCATTACTGCAAATTCTCATTCTCATTTTTGATGTATTTGTTTTAATTTCAACTCCCTTAAGCACTAAGCATTCTATTTTTACATTTACTGCTTACTCTAATGTAAGTAAAATAAATAATGATTTTGGGTTATATGATTTTGGTTAGTTTGACTTCTTCATGTTTTTAATAAGAATTCAGCTAGTTTGGAGAAACTGATACCTTTCAGGTAAGATCAAAAGCAATTATCCAATGGTAAGATTCATATACCCACTTTCATTAATTCGTTACTTAGTTTCAGTTTTGTTTTTCTGATATAAAAAATCTGTTTTGCAGTTCTCCATTTGAAGCTTCCAATCCTCCGCCAGATCATATTTTCAAAGTCCATACTCTTCTCCTGGCTTAATTTCAAGAAGCAGCGATGGTCTTCATCGAAATAGATACACCAGGGAATTTCTGAACCTTTAGTTTGTTTCTTTAAGCATTCCTGTTATCTAAAAAATGATTAAGATGATGCTTTGAAATAAAAAGAATAATATAAGACAGAAAGGTTTTCATTGTGGCTGAATTTTATCATCGCTGATATTCAAAAAGCCTAAAACACTCACAACCCTGCAAGGTATGATTTACCCAATCTCGACATGAGAATGAATGATTACATGATTATTTTATTTTACTTCATGTTGTTGAGACATTGATATAAGCATTTTTTGTTAGAGTTTTGTATTTCAAAGCTTGGATTTTTCTTTTCCACTTTTTGCTTCATTTTAATTTCGTTTGCTGATTTCTTTTCTCACTTTAGTTTAAGAATTATTTTCCTTTGGTTTTCAATTTTGATTTTGGTAACTTTGTCATGTTTTATATGGAATGCTTTTTATTACTTAACAATGGTGGGCATACATAGGAAAAATTGTTAATAGTCTCCTATTAGCTTTTTCTTAAAATCTCTTAGCAAAATTTGTTTTTCTTATTATAAAGGTAGACATACTTAAGGAAGAAATTACAAAACAAGAAAAGTTGACAAAGTATCGTGAAATCTGAGAAATTTCTTTTTCATCAAAATTGTAATTATTTTGAGATTTCAATATTTTATTAAGATCTTTCAAAATTCTATTATCAGTCAAGAAAAGTTATTTTTAACCAAGTAAAGACACTTCACAGCAAAGCACTTTTAACTCTGAAATTGTCATTCTGAACTCTTAAGGAGTCAATGATTCTCCCTGTTCAAAAGAGTTTTATTTTTCTAGAGTGTAATCCAAAAATATATTTAAAACTTAAAAGATAAGAGGTCTCATCACGAGCCTGCTTACCATGATCATAGGGGAAAAATAGGATGACATTACCAACACTGCTAAACAAACCAGGGTAATGGCTTATAATTGCAAACAATTGTAAGACAAGGGGTCTCATCACGAGCCAGCTTGTTCAGTCCAATTATAACCAGTGAATGGCATTGTCAACTATCTGGCTACCAAACCAGGACAATGGCTTTTAAGAATAAAAATAAAAAAATAAGCATATATAAATGGATTTATCTCTAGGTCAATAATTCTTAAATAGATAGGATTCTGAATCATTGATGATTAAAAGGTAACCCTGTCGAGACTATAGATGTTTGCTGGCAGCAGTGGCTCTACCTGTGACAAATGAGTACATTTTAAAAGATAAGCTGTAAAGTGACCCCTACTTTATCTCTACAACTAATTAATAACTGATATAGAGTAATGAGATATTTTAATTTATGGGGAATTTCAAGAAAATTACAGTAAGATGATTGTTGCTTTTATTCAGATTAATGAACCTAGTCAAACATTCCAAAAATAATTTTCTCTTCTTTAATTATTTTTACTTTAATTTTAGGAAAATTTCATTTTTATCAAATAGAGATAACTGTTTCTTCCAGTGAATCGCCAATTGTTGTACGGTACAACAACCTCCCATTTTTAACTTGTTCACATCAAATAATGGGGACCCTTTTTATAAAAATTTTAGCTAAACACCTTTTATGATTTTATTAAGTCAATTATCTTACGATTTTGTTAATTTTTCATTTTCTTTAGATTCTTGTTTTGATTGCTTGGTTGAAATCGTTTTTTTTATAAGCTTCCTGTTGACGCTTGTTTCGTCTCATTTGGTCAACCGGTTTGTAAATAGCACTCCTTTGAAGTCTAATCAATTATGTCACCTGGGTTAAAAAATTGCGGATTTTAATAATGCATTTAGATTAATTATTACTAACAATTTTTATTTTTACTTATACAGCCAAATCATAAAGCATCGGGATTTCAGTCATTTATTCCAATTTTCCAATTTTCAAATAAATTTCTAATCTCGAAAAAATCCAAAATGTCAAAATGGCTGTTTTAGGTAAATCAGCGCTTTAGATAAATTCATAACTTAAAATTACTAAAATAAAATTAAAAAAAAAAAAAACTAAAAACTAATTTTTAAACATTAAATTTTAAATTAATTATTAAATTAATTAAATTAAAATTTAATATTAAAAAACAAATATAAGAATTTTAATCGCATCGGGAAAGTTTAATAGACACATCATAACATCATTTTAAAAACCCGATAGCCTTCATCCGATGCGATGACTTAAACTCATTTATTCCGATCCGATAAGGCTTGTTAGCCCCGATGCGATTGAATCGCATTCATTTGATTCGATGGTGTTAAGAACTAACGTTAGTGGAATATGGAAGTTAGTCTTATGTTAGTTTTAAAATATGTAGTGTTAGTTTGTCATAGGTATAGTGTTAGTTAGTTTTAAATAAGTATAATATTAAATTGTTTAAGTTAGTATAGTTTTAAATTAATTGTTAATAATACATTAGTTTTTAATTAATATAATATTAGTATTATGGTAAGGTAAGTTAGTTAGTAATTGGTTAGTTTTAATGTTAATATTAGTTAGTGGTAAATTCTTAGGTAGGTTAGTTTAATATCATATTAGTCAATATTATTTTAATGGTAGTTTAGTTTTAATTTAATATTAGATTTAATATTTAATATCTAAAATAGTTAATTTTAATTAATTAAATTAATTAATATGTAGAATATAATTAATTTAATTATATTTATTATTAATTAGATTAATTTGTTTATAAATAGTTCATTATATTAATTAGTTAGATTAATATTTAATTAGTTTAATTTATGATTAACAATTAAATTAGGATTAACTTTTAGATAATTAGAATCTAATTAATTTAGATTTTTAATTAAAAATCAAGCTCCAAGCAATTAATTGCATTTTAGTCACTTTGGATCAAGGTTTGTTCTGGAGGTTAATAAATTGAGATTTACTTAGCCAAATGAGGCCTGTGACTACCATTGAAAGAGAAAACTACAGAGAACATTTTGTATAAATTTACAATGATTGATTATTTATTGGGTCAAAAATAGGTAAGACTAAGTCTGAATTTTCAAAAGGTAAAACTAATTTTCCAGCTTTCATTACTTTCACTGCCTTCAGTCAATTCTTCTTACCATGTACCATATTATCTTGTTAATTAAGACTAAGAAAATGAAGTATAAAATAAATTTCCTTTTTATTTATTTAAATAGAATTTGATTGGATTTGTTTTGATGTTAGAAATAATATTTGGATTTTATTGTTGTATCTTAATTCATTTTAATTTATTTATTTTTTTTTGCAGAAAAAAAAACAATAGAAGGGATATTGAGGAAAAAGATTTCAATCAATGAGAAGACTCTAGCAATTAAAGATTGGAATTTTTGAGCAATTAAAATTGGATTGGGCATATTTTTCTTCAACAAACTCTCTTCTAAAAATACTTTCGAAGAATAAAATCACATATCAGAAATGTAAAAAGGTCAAGCCCTCTTCCAATTCCGTACTCTCTTCTAAAAGCATTTCTGTTATAGGAATTTAGAGTTGTAGATGGGGAGGAGAGAAAGTTTCAGATCTGAACATTATTGAGGGTTTATTCTTTATATCTTGAATTATGCATGATGGGCAGAGTTTGCATTTCTGCAGCTCTAGTCTTGAAAGCAAAAATTCAAGTAATGTAAAGTACTGTTAGAGACCAGGATTAGAAAAGCAGATTCAATTAACTAGTATTTTTGGCATTTATGTATCAAATACCAGTTTCATTTTTATGTTAATAAAATTGTAGTTTCATTTTATTCATGTTTTAAATGTTGATGTATAATTTGTTCCAACCATATATTCTGCTTCTTATGTGAATCGATTTTCCTATAACCATTACCTGTAAACGTCTTTATATAACTATTTTATTAAATAGTAATGTGTTGTGAATTTCTTCCACATATTATTGTTTAATTATTAGTTTGACTGATATGATAATCGATATCATTTTTGTGAATTTCTTCCTGAGTGTTGTTGATTTATTATTTTAGTCAAATGGTCTCAATAGAATGTGTTTTGGTACTCACAAATGTGAGCTAATTGAATTTCTTCGTTAGCTTAATATTAATTTAAAACCAGACATATTTTAATTCTCATTATTTAATCATCTTGCTCTTAGTTGGGTTAAATTTTCATCTACCTAATTGAGATAGGATTTAGATTAGTTTCTTTTTGCTTGCATTATAGAATAAGTTTGCAATTAGATTAAATTTACATTCTTTTAAGTCCTTTTTTCAAAGAGGCAAAATCTTAATTGTGGTTTGGCTGAACCCAAATCAGCTTAAGGGTCATTCTCTTGCCTGATCTCCAAGAAGAATTGATATGATATCCCTGTCTATTGGTAGTTAACGATACATCGTAAACCAATAGCGATAGGGAAAAGGTAACTGGACCTAGTTAAACCAGTCGGAGCCACTATCATAAACAGAAAAGGAGTTGTATTAAGGTCCTAACGGTACATATCCCCAACAAGCACATGCAGCCATTTTTGAGTCTTCACTGCACTAATAATTAGCTCATAGCTCATCTTATCATCCTCAATCTCATGGTCAAACTGAGATAGTAAATAAATGTTTGGAAGCATATCTTCGTTGTTTTGTATCTGATAAACAAACACAATGGGTCAAGTGGTTACCTCTTGCTGAATGGTGGTATAACACTTCCTTCCATACTGCAGCAAAAATGACCCCTTTTATGGCACTTTATGGATATCATCCACCATCCATCACATCATCTTTAAGAGAAAATTCGAAGGTTCAAGCAGTGGAAGATCACATCGAGCATCAACAAGAAGTTCTCCAACTCTTAAAGGATAACCTTAATTTGGCACAAAATCGAATGAAACAACAGGCAGATCAACATCGCAGCGAGAGAAGTTTTGATGTAGGAGATTGGGTATTTTTACGGCTACAACCATATAAACAAATGGCCCTCAAGCAAGCTAAGAAGGATAATAAATTATCGCCAAAGTACTATGGTCCTTACAAGGTGTTGCAAAAGATTGGTACTATGGCATACAAATTGGAGCTTCCTGCTTCTTCGCGAGTACATCCAGTTTTCCATGTTTCATGCTTAAAGAAGTTTATAGGTGAAAATATTCCAGTTCAAACAATATTGCCAGAACTTGATGAGGAAGGAAAAATCATATTGGGATCTGAAGCGGTCACGGAAACAAGAACTCGACAGCTATGGAATCGATCAATTTCAGAGTATCTCATCAAGTGGAAGAACTTACCCACTGAAGATTCTACATGGGAGGATGAGAATTTTATACAGAAGCACCCAGAGCTACTCAAGCATTGAGGACAACACTTTTTTGAAGGAGAGGGGCAAGTTAGGTCCCTATATTACTAGTATAGTCCCTTATTTTTGTTAGTGTAACCCCCTTATTGTTATTATTGTACCCTTGTAACCCCCATTTTGTTATTATTGTGCCCTTAAATTATTAGTTGTTGCTGTATTTTAGATTATCACAGGGCCCCATGGACTCTTATATATAGAAAGGAGGTTTTTTAATTTGTATCATCCAAGAATTGTTCATTCATGTAATGTATTGGAGGTTGCCCCCTCGAAGTGGCTTATTTCTAAGGCGTTGATATCTCTTTTCTTCTATTTTTGGAGCTAGTTTCACAACAAAATATCTTTCCACAACTTACACACCCTGTGTTCTTGGCTTTCTAACTCATATCTAGGAGGTTGTTCAACATAGACCTCCTCTTTTAGCACTCCATTCAATAATGCTCACTTCACGTCCATTTGAAACACTTTCCTTTTTTTTTGTGCTACTATTGACAACACTATACGCATTGTTTCCATTCTTGCGACTGGTGCAAAGGTTTTCTCATAGTCTCTTCCATGTTGTTGCTTGTAGCCTTTGAAAACTAGCCTTGCTTTGTGCCTTTCTATATTTCCTTCAATGTTCCTCTTGGACTTATAGACCCATTTCACTCCAATGACTTATTTTCCTTGTGGAAGGTCCACTAACTCCCACGTGTCATTCCTTTCTATTGCTCCTATTTATTCATTCATTGCTTTAGCCCATTTTTCTTCTTTGAGTGCATCTTCAAAGTGTATTGGGCCATATACAAGACAAAATAATGCAAATAAAGAATTCATATCAACACTATATCAAATTCTTCTTGCTCATAAATTTCACTTAAATTTCTGAATTTTTGTCTTCTTGTACTTGTTGAAGATGAGCTTGGTGTTGAGCTTGAAGTAGATGTAGTTGTAGATCTTTGTGGTGTGCTTGGAGAAGCACTTAATTGATTGCACAATGTTGTCCTATTACTTTCTTGCAATGTGATTTTTTGAGATTGTGTGGGTGGAGGAGGAGTTACCGTTCATGAATTACTTGATGCAGTCAATTATTCTTTGTCTTCATGTGGCATACATGTCTTCACATTGACTATCTTCTCTAAACGTCCATCCCATGCTTCCTCTTCTATTAACTGAACATATCTAGTGATTATTACTGTCTTGGTTAATGGATTGTAGAGCTTGTATGCCTTGGATTCATCACTGTATCCAATAAATATACATTTATCCCCTTGTTGTCCAATTTATTCCTCAACTCATCTGGGACATGTGCATATTCCACACATCCGAACACTCTCATGTGAGTACAAATTGCTTTCTTCCACTCCATGCTTCTTCAGGAACTCTATTCATGACACTTTTGGTTGGACATCTATTAACGATATACACTGCACAAGAGACAACTTCAGCCCAATAATCATTTGGCAAATGCTTTGCCTTCAACATACTCCTTTCCATTTCCATGATGGTCCCATTCTTTCTTTCTGAAACACCATTTTTTTGAGGTGTATACCTTTCTGTAAACTACTAGTGAATTCCATGCTCCCTGCAAAAAAGTAGGAAGTTATTTGAGATATATTCACCACCTCTTTCAGTCCTCAACACTTTTATGTAGTGTCCACTTTGCTTCTCAACAAGAGCTTTATAGTGGCGGAAGTGGTCAAACATTTCACTTTTCTATTTTAGAAAATAGACCCATGTCTTCCTTGTGTAGTCATATATGAATGTAAAAATATAGTGGTTGCTACCAAATGATGGTGTTTGCATTAGTCCACATAAATCTGAGTGGAAAATCTCCAAAGGTGATTTTTCCCTTATTGACTTTCCTGCTAGAAATGATTCTCTATGTTGTTTGCCCAAGATGAAACCTTCACATAGGCTATCTGGTTTTTCTATGAGTGGAAATTGTTTCACCATACCTTTCCTATGAAACAAATTCAAACCTCCAAAGTTGAGATGAACAAATCTCAAATGCCATAACCAATTCTCATCTTTGATTTCTTCTTGAATTTTCTCTTGTGTGATAGCTATTATAACACCTTCATCCTTCAACTCCAATATTGTGCACACATCATCTTTAAAAAATACATTGTAGCCCTTTTACATGAGCTTTTCAGTGCTTAGGAGCTTATGTTTCAAACTAGGGACATAATAAACATCTGGCATGAAATTCTTCTCTCCCTTCTTTGTTAGTATGTCTACTCTTCCTTTTCCCATGACAGAGACCTTACTATCAGTCCCCAATGTCACTTCAGATTTTACAATTTCATCTAGATTGGAAAACATTTCTATGTTTCTTGTCATGTGGTTGCTACACCCTAAATCTAAGAACCATACATCTCCTTATTTTTCTTGTGCTACATTACAAGCTAAAAACAAGCTATCATGGTTCTAATTTTCCTTTGTGAAATTTACACTCAGTTTGATACTTGTGTCATATTGATTCTTTCTACATTAATTTGCATAATGACCATACTTCTTACAATAATTACATTGAAATTGAGATTTATCATACTTATGACCTTGTGCTTTATTCTGGCTTGAGCCTTGAATTGGATTTCGATTGCTGCCCCTTCTACTTGAGCTTGAAGGGCTGCTTCTTCCACCTCTGTGTTGGATTCTTCCTCTTCCTATGAATTTTGGTCTTCCTTGACCTCTACCTTGACCAAAATAGACTTGTGTCTTGAATGCATGCTCCAATGAGGATTTTGTTGCTATGCTCAATCTGTGCTCATGAGACATCAGTGATGCATGAAGCTCATCCAAAGAAAACTATGAGAGATCCTTTGTCTCTTTTATGGCCACAACTATGGCACCAAACCTTGATGGCAGACTTCTTAAAAATTTCTCAACTATTCTCCTTTCCTCAAGTGTCTCACCATGAGACCTGATTTTGGTAACCAACCCAATCACATGTGTAAAGAATGAGTCTATATTCTCATACTTTATCATACATAATGTTTCAAAATATCTTCTCAACATTTTTAGTTTTTCTGTCTTCACCTTTGCCATGCTTTGGTAGGCTGTCTGGAGGGTATCCCAAGCTTGCTTGGACTTCATTACTGCTGCAACCCTTGGGAAAATACTTTGATGCACTTCCTGGAAAATATAGAAGAGGGATTTGGATTCCTTCTTCTTATTGTCCCTCAACAAATCTATTCCTACTTGTGTTAAAGCATTGTATGCTGCTGCATCTACTGGTTCTTGGAAACCATTCTCCACCAGTTCCCAAATATATTGTGAGGAGAACGGGGCCTTCATTGTAATAACCCAATAGTCATAATTTTATCCGTTAAACTGTGGTATTTTTGGATTAGTCAAGCTTGTGCTTAGTGCTGCCATTTTCATTGTGTAAACAAAAACCTTCTCATTGCTGGAGAACCTTCTTCTCAAAACAAACTTCAACTCTTCAGTGAAGAACACTTTTTTTCACTGAGAGATTAAACCTGATCTGATACCATGTTGGGAAAAATACAATACGAGAAGCTTAAAAGAAATAGGGGAAATGCTTTTCCCTAAATACACAGTTTACACAGTTATGCGGAAACATAAAAATAATTTACAGAGCCACTCATAGAGGCAAAACATGAGAGAATTGAATTTTTTTTTTCATTCATCTGCTTATTCATATGAAATACATCATTTTTAAATACAGAAATGGAGTAGCTTGGAATTTTAATGCTAATTCAATGCTCGAACGGACAGGTAACCATAAAATGTCCTTCTGCCATGTTATGCTATTTATTCATGAAACAACGTACACAACTTAAAATCTTGGAATTGAAATCCTTTATGTTTCAGCCTTGAAACCACATCGGATCCGTGCCCATTTCGCAAATCGCATTTCAGTGATGTCAACACTTACTTGGGCACTATCCTCCTGAGCTTGCGATTGTGATATGTGACGATGATATCAAATCACAACTTTCAACATTTAACCTGTGACATATTAATGAAAAAAATATAAACTAGTGATTGCAATATGCGATGGCGATATCGCATCGCAAATTACAACAAAAAACTGCAATGTGTTAACACTTAAAGAAAACGATCGCCGATTGTGATGTCCAATGTGTGACGTGCTAAACAATGGGCAAAGAGAAAAGGAAAAGGGTAAAGGTAAAGCGGAAAAAAATGTTAGTATAGAATATATATTAAAATGGGTCCCACCATATCGCATCACAAAGTTTGTAGGATTCGGAAATTGAGTTGTGCAGAAGGTTAAACCTTGCGGGGTTCACAGTGCGATCAATAAGGTAGGCGATATGGTGGAAAAGGATTTAATAAAGAGAGATGGGCGGAAATTATTTATGAATATTACGGAAGTTGCATAAGTAAATAGGCTTGTGGATTTGAGATTTTCCTTCTCTATAAACTCCATTCGCCACTTGAAAAAACATTTAACTCAAGTATGGTTGCTGCCAATTTATTCAAGGTGGTGGTTGGGATTAATTTCCAACAAAGGGTATTAGCAAAGGCTGGCATAGATGTTGGCTGGTCGAAGCTCTATCTTAAGGCATTGAAATCCTCCAATGCCTGTTAGATATGTTGCTTTAAAAAAAAAACTAATGTTGCTACAACACAACAACAATGGATCCCTGACAACAACAAGAACTCCAAAAGTGAACCCTCTCGCGATTACCTCATCAACCAGACACCACACAATCATCCCACAATAAAAAACATGGGAATGGATACATGTCGATTCTCAATAAGTTGGTCTCATATTGTGAAATATTTTCTGGTTTGGCGAAATTTGGAGAAATCAATAAAGAGGGAATAACATATTACAATAATCTCATCGACGAACTCTTAAAAAATGGCACTGACTAAGACTCTCAACTCTATATTTTTTGTTGAAAATTGTATCATAGCCAAGCATTATTGATATTATTATATTCATGCCCATATTTACAA
This sequence comes from Pinus albicaulis, assembly GCA_034641835.2. NCBI lineage: Eukaryota > Viridiplantae > Streptophyta > Pinopsida > Pinales > Pinaceae > Pinus > Pinus albicaulis. The sequence continues at coordinate 1,000,056,533 of CM076576.1, forward strand.
CCATTCATCACATTGTTCCATCGGGATCTTCAACAGGAGTTGGAGGAGCAGTATAGAGAGTTTCTCAGTTTAGAAATTGTGTATGCATGTAGGCTCTTTTCTCTTTTTGTTTTCAGATCATACATTAAACTATAAAAATTCTTAGTAAGTCAATAGTTAAAAGTCTTTGTATGTTTCTTTGTCTATGGAGAATTTGTACTACTTTATAATCCTTCAAGTTGTGCGAATCTGCACTATTTGCAATCCTGCAAGTTGTGTGAACGCTTCAGTAAGGCAACAATTAATGATTTTGAAAGTTCCTTTTTCTATGGATAATCCATATTAATCCATGCAAAAAAACGACAGAAAGTGTGTTTTCTTGCATTTGGAGATAGAGTTAAATACTGGACAACTTTAAACGAACCATGGAATTTTTATTCCCTTGGATATGATCTTGGAGTGTTTGCACCTAGTCGTTGTTCCAGCTACATTGCAAATTGCAGTGCAAGAAATTGAACAACGAAACCATATATTGTTGGACACAATATTCTTCTAGCACATGCAGATGTTGTAGACATATACAAGAGGAAATACCAGGAAGAAAACAACTAAAACTGTAAAGAAACCACTGAAAAATTACATGACACTACTATACCAAGGGAATTTTTAAGACAAAAGAAATATTTTGTCTTAAAAAGTCACTTTTTATTTTTTTTACTTCACATTAAAAAATAATATTAATTCAATTGTCTTAATTATAAAATTTAAGACAAAAACAGTTTGAGACAAAAATATTTTAAGAAAAAACTTTATATTTGAGACAAGTATTTTAAGAAAAAACTTTAAATTTAAGACAAAAACAATTTGAGACAAACATATTTTAAGACAAAAAAATTTGAGAAAAAAAAATTATATTTAAGACAAAAAAGGATTAAGGCGATCAATTTAAGACAAAACTTTATATTTAAGACAAAAATAGTTTCAGACAAAAATATTTTAAGACAAAACTTTATATTTAATACAACAACCACTTAAGATGAAACTCATTTAAGACAATTAACAATTAAGGAAAAAACATATCAATTTAAGAAAATATTATCTAACAACTTCAAAATTGACTCTAATAGTGTGCCCTAACTCTGCCAACTTGTAGGCTACTACTATTTTGCACCTATACCAAGGTTTTTATTTCAGTTTCCATTCATGTTATCTGATATAAAAACAATGATTTGTGGGTTCTTCTTTTTTTTGGGGTAACCGACTCTTAAGAACATGATAATTTTTCCTGACAAGATTTCCCAGAAATCAATTTCTCTTTTGTCCCTTCAATTTCTGCTAATACGATTAGAGACAACTTGTTTGTCATTTCATTTGACACTACTACATGGTGGGGGCTTTTAATACAAAAGAATTTTTTTGTATTAAAATTTATTTTTGTCTTAAAATTTTCAATACGAGGTGTTGTAGCCTAATTTAACTTAGCTAAAAGTCAAGAGAGGTTCTGAGCAATTCAAGGTTATTGAGGAACAATTGTTAAAATTTCAAGAAGACATATAATATGCTTGAAAGGATAACCACAAGCTCAATGAGGATTCATCATCACATGTGCACTTGAACCAAAACCAAAGAAGTAAAGGCGTGAAGGAGTCGTGAACACGCAGGCAGAGTCAGGCTAGTTTGCGTTCAAAGCAGTGCATGAGGGGACATGTAGTTCAACAAGTCAAGTTGGAAAATGGAGAAAGTCTTGAGCGGACGGGTTAAGTCAGAAAATTGAAGTGAAGCAAAGATGGATGGTGAGGATCAAGTTGCAGAAATGATAGTGAGCGATGGACAGACTAGATCACATAAGACGGTTGGCGCTTATCACACATCAACGATTTTTGTTTTTATTGATATGTCTTCGCACGACAAGTGATTTAAGATGTGATGCAATAAATACAGGAGGTGGTGATGCGATATGAAGTATATCACACATCGCATGCGATAAGGTTTAGTGGCGATAGTAGAAATTGGAAATTAGTAAAGTTGCAGAGTGCGACAAAGAGCTCAGATGTGATGTAGTTTCAAAGGTTAACTCCAAAGGATTTCAAATCCAGCATTTCCTGTGTTAAATCGCATTGGAGGAGGAAAAGGAGGATTATAAAGTAAAACTGGTGAAACACTGAAATGTGATGAAAGTAGACACGATGCATTCTTCAGAGGTGAATAGAATATGTTTCAAGTCCAAATCTTGTGGTGGTTTATGAAGAAAGGCTAAACATGGGAGGGGTGGAAAAACATCCAACGTTATGTGTAGAAGTCTTAAAAGTGGTTACACCTTGATAATGGAAGAAACCCTGAACACGGGTAGAAAGAATCGGGTATGTGACCCGACATGGAGCAAAGGAGAAGAGAAGACAGAACACTTCAGGCATAAGAAGAAGAGGCAGAGAGTAGAAGAGGCAGACTCGGGTAGCAGGTGACATAATGACAGTGTTTGAAACACAGAAGCATGGGCAGAGTTAGGTGGAGATGCATTTATGCAGGCTATTAGGACATCATAACTGAAATGGAAGGAGACACATCAACAACAAATAAAATTCAGCAAAAGGATTGTATGCCAAGTGTTATTTTTTTTTCTTAAGATCGAAGCTACAATGGTGTCCTCGATTGCATTTAATAAGTAGTTTAACATTTTTGGGAAGTCTAGGAGTTTCAAGAAGCTTGAGCAATTACAAATTGTTTTTGTTTGTGTTTAAGGAGGAGAGAACGAGAGAGGAAGGGTTCCAAGTTCTAAACCTCTTGGGCACCACATTTTGTACATATTTTTTTATGGGTGAATGAAATAAGCAAGAAGTTTCCTAAAACTGTTGATGGTGATTCGTTTTTCTTGTGCCATTTTATGTGGTTTCTTCCTCAAATGAAGTGAAGTGAAGAAGAAGCTGGTATTTGATTTACGTTTGTAAGTAAGAGTTAAATATCCTTAATAAGCGCTCCTTCACTCCATCTCTTCTCCCTTCACAAACTCTCTCTGAAAATTAAAAGTAATAGATTTTATGTTTACAACATATTATTTTGAGTTTCCCCTCTCTTCACAAATTCTCTCTCAAACTTTAAAGTAATATATTATGTGTTTACAACATGTTATTTTTATTTTCTCCTCTCTCCATGAATTTCCTCTGAAACTTAAAAGTAATAGATTATGTGTTTACATCATATTACTTTGAGTTTCCCCTGCAGTTCTTCTTTTCCATTCAGATATTAGCAGTCAATGGCATTGTGGAATATTTTATTATTCCAGATCATTAAGGGTTTTAGAAAACTATTTTCCAGTGGGATAGAACCGAGACCTCATGATAAAATAATTTATGTGAGACACTTTTAAAATGTCTTAAGCATTGATTCCTTTCACAACCGAGGGAGTGTCTCTTAATATACAACATTTTCTGGCGTCGTTGCTGAGGACGAAGGCACACAATTATTTTTCCATGGGTATTGAAATCTATTTATTGATGGCGAACAAGATTTAGATACAAATTTAGTTGTTTATTATTCACATGGCGACTCCAATGATGAAAGTTTCATTAGATGAGGAATTCTGCGGGCAAGAAAATGAGAAAGCACCGTGGAAAATACAAATATCAGAGTTTGAATCTTCTAAAGGAAGTTCTATTTTTCACTATCAGTTTGGTGGTCTATTTTCCCTTACATATCAAGAAGATTGTTCCGTGATTTATATTATTAGAAGATTATAAGGCCGAAAGTGTACATTCTTTATTGGAGAAAGAATATTTTTCTTCCGATTGTATTATCGATCTTGACACAAATTTATCTCCTAAATATGAGAGGAGAGATGAATTTTGCATTACAATTTCTGAAGATAATCTGTCATAGTCCAGGCATGAAGGTGAGGATTCATCGTCTTTGGGTGATAATATTATACCTCATCAATAATCCACTTCTTTCCAGGAACCAAGGTGATTTTCAAACCCTTAGTGTTGCCCACAATTCTTCATCAGTATCCTTCAAAAGGATTCAAATTTTTGCCAAGTGTTTTTGGAGAGGAGGAGGATATTTCAGCTGAACAAGATATCTTAAAATTTGAGTACTTTCTGGACAAATTTCAAATTATTTATGATGACGTGGCTTTAAGGATGTTTTGACATTCGTTAAAGTAGGGTTCTCAGTGATGGTTCCAATGTTTGGAAGCAAGTTCAATTACTTCATGGAAAGGTTTTCAAGATATATTTCTTAGATATTAGGGCGAGCGTAATTTATATGAAAAAAACCTTTTAGAATTATATTCTATCAAGAGGCAGAGAAATGAATCAATCGTTGAGTTTAATACGAGGTTTCAAAAAAAATATTTGAGTATGCCAAAAGAAATTCGACCTCTTGAAGCTTCAGCTATGGTTTACTACTTGAGGGCTCTTTCTTTTATCTTAGCTTTTTATCTCAAGTGGAGAAAGCCTTGTATTATAGAGTTGATGTTTCTTTATGCATAGGAAATTGAAGATAATGTGTGGGCTTGTAGAAATTTTTCCTGTCATATAGAAAGAAATTTTTTTGTTGAAGACAAGGGGGCCTGTCAAGAAAATATTGGAATAAATTAACAGCAGAATGAAAATTCAAAGAAGAACAAGGATTTTCAAAAGGTGTTAGAGGATTCCCATATTACTGGAACATAAGAATTTAAGAATTATAAAGATTCTGGTCAAAAATCCATTGCAACAACTGAACTACACATTGAAATCCTGGAAGATCATTACAATTTTCATAATTTTAATGATTTTGTGAATAAAGGAGAAACTAGTGGAACTCCTTAGGTGTTTTTGCAGGAGGGGGAAGATTTTTTTCAAGAATTAGAATTATATAAAGACCATCAACATTATGAGGAACACACCTTAGATTTCTCTTTCCGGCCTAAATGGTTGTCAACAGAAAACAAAAATCAATCTTCTCACATACAACCTCAAATTGAGGAGTCAAACAGTGAAGGAAGTTGCCCTTTTCAAAGAGGTCTACATCAGGAAGATGTTCAAGAAAAGGAGGCAGCACAAAATTGGTCCCATCGGTTCTATGATCCAGTAGAAAACTATATGGAAACTTTCTTTTGTTAACAAAAAACATTTTTGCAAAAGTATGCACAAAGCTTTGTATCTGGAAAAATTTCATGGTATCTCCCTATTGTGATCTTCAAATTTCAACAGTATGCAGGCATTAGGTATACATGTAGATGTTGGATTGGTGCCATTGGAAGGCTGAATTCACTTGATTGAGTTTAGAAATGGACACATATGTAGGAGTAGTGCATAAATAAGCTCAGAAGTTGAGCATTTTTAGTTTCAGTATTTCTGGTTCGGTATTTTTAGTTTAAGAATAAAGGAAAGGGTCTAGAGCATAGCAGGTTTTGGGAGGATTTCATACTGAATCAACTCCCATTTGGGATTAACTCCATGCCCAAAAAAGGATACTAATATACAGTTGCTCCTTGACTCCACGCTCAATAAAGGCTACTAATCTAAAAGTTATTAGCACTTTGCTACCAAAGTGCTATCCCCAATTGGAGCCAGATGTTGTAGCCTAATTTGACTCAGCTAAAAGTCAAGAGAGGTTATGAGAAATTCAAGTTTATTGAGGAACAATTGTTAAAATTTCAAGAAGAGCTGTAATATGCTCGAAAGGAGAACCACAAGCTCAACGAGGATTCATCATCACATGTGCACTCAAACCAAAACCAAAGAAGAAAAGGCATGAAGGAGTCATGAACGCGCGGGAAAATTCAGTCTAGTTTGCATTCAGAGTAGTGCATGAGGGCACGTGTATTTCAATGGGTCAAGTCAAAAAATGGAGAAAGTCGTGAGTGCACGGTTCAAGTCAGCAAACCAGAGTGAAGAAAATATGGACGGTGAGGATCAAGTCACAGAAATGACAGCGAGCGATGGACGGACAAGATAACAAAAGATGGTTGGTGCATATCACACATCGACGATTTTTGTGTTTATTGCTAAGTCTTCGCACAAAAAGTGATTTAAGTTGTGATGCGATAAATATGGGAGGTGGCAATGTGATGCGAAGTATATCGCACATCGCATGCAATAAGGTATAGCAGCGATCATATAAATTGGAAATTAGTAAAGTTACGAAGTGATTCAAAGAGCCCGGATGCAATGTAGTTTTAAAAGTGAACTCCTAGGGATTTCAAATCTAGATGTAAAGTGTTTCATGTGTTAAATCGCATCGGAGGAGGAAAAGGAGGATTATAATGTAAAACTGGTGAAACGCTGAATTGTGATAGAAAGCAGACGTGATGCATTCTTCAGAGGTGAATAGAATATATTTCAAGTCCAAGTCTTGCAACAATTTATGAATAAAAGGTTGAACGCGGGAGTAAACTCGGGTGGAAAAATACCTGATGCTATGTGAAGAAGTCTTAAAAGTTGTTATTCCTTGATAATGGAAGGAAGTCTGAACAAGGGCATAAAGACTCGGGTATGTGACCCATTGTACAACAAAGGAGAATAAAAGATGGAACACAACAGGAACAAGTAGAAGAGGCAGAGCCGGGTAGCAGGTGACATGATGACAATGTTTGAAACACAAAATCATGGGCAGAGTTGGGTGGAGATGCGTGTATGCATAATGTTAGGACATCACAGCTGAAACAAAAGGAGACACATAAAAAAAAAATCAGATTCAACAAAAGGATTATATGCCAAGTGTTATTTTGTTTTCTTTGTTAATATTGAAGCTACAATGGTGCCCTCAATTGCAATGTAATAAGTAGTTTAACAGTTTTGGGCAGTCTGGGAGTTTCAAGAAGCTCGGGCAGTTAAAAACTCATTTTGTTTGTATTTAAGGAGGAGAGAGAGAGAGAGGAAGGGTTCCAAGTTCTGGACCTCTTGGGGACTACATGTTGTACTTCTTTTTCTGATGGGTGAATGAAAGAAGCAACAAGTTTCTTGCAACTGTTGATGGTGATTCGTGTTTCTTGTGCCATTTCACGTGGTTTCTTCCTTGAATGAAGTGAAGTAAAGAAGCAGATGGTCTCTAATTTACATTTGTAAGTAAGATTTAAATAGCCTTAATAAGTTCTCCTTCACTCCATCTCTTATCCCTTCACAAATTCTCTATGAAACTTAAAAGCAATAGATTCTGTGTTTATAGCATATTATTTCGAGTTTCCCCTCTCTTCACAAACTCTCTTTGAAACTTTAAAGTAATAGATTATGTGTTTACAACATGTTATTTTGAGTTTCCCCTCTCTCCATGAATTTCCTCTGAAACTTAAAATTAATATATTTTGTGTTTACAACATATTACTTTGAGTTTCCCCTATAGTTCTTATTTTCCATTTAGATATCAGCAGTCAATGGCACTGTGAAATATTTTATGATTCCAGATCATTAAGGGTTTTAGAAAATTAGTTTCCAGTGGGATAGAATTGAGACCTCATGATAAAATTATTTCTCTGACACACTTTTAAAACATCTTAAGCATTGATTCCTTTCACAACTGAGGGATTGTCTCTTAAGATACAACACAAGGCACTAGTTAAAAAGGTAAAGGTAGAGGATTAGGGGTCTGTCTTGTTAGAGAAATGACAATTAATTAGTTTCTCTTATCATGACATTATATTATGATTATTATTATGTGTTCTTGTGTTTTATCTTTCATCATTAAGTCTAATACCAAAAAAATAGAAGAGGACACAAGATATAGGCACGCTGCTAGGGAAAAACCCCACTCTTTTGGGAAAACCCAGTCAAAATTGTTTCTTCAATAGGTTCCATATGAGACGATCAAGACTCTAGACTATAGGCTTCCTTCATTAAGTCATCCCTTCTCTGTTTAAGCACGAAGATCTCCATGACACCGAGATCTGTCTTGATTTCACCCAAAATTCATCCTTATCATCTTGACTAAGGTTAAGATATCAATGTAAAACCGAGCATCACAACACTTGAACGCCATACAAGCATCATTTATCATCATCATGCATCACTTGTGGCATCGAATTTCAAGACTGATATAACACTGAACTTGTATCATTGAGTTTATGTGTAGTCAATGTAACATACAACACTATGTCACCGAGCCATTGTAGTGTACCTTCTCCAAGTATAGAAGCAAACCACATAGATAAATATGATTGAAAATACATAGATCCATATTCACCATAACTTCACTGAAACAAGGAGACTTTAAGTTCACTGAAACTGTGGACTACTGTGTAAGGTCCCACCTTACCTACCATAATTATTATAGAGAAATATTATACTGTGTAAGGTCCCACCTTACCTACCATAATTATTATAGAGAAATATTATATTAAATCAAAATGCGATATTTTTTTTTTTATTATTTTATTTATTTATTTATTATTTATTTATTTATTTTTATATATAGAAGTTATTGGTGTCCTTTACACTACACCCTAAATTCTTCCAACTTATCTTCAAAGCTACAAAGTTCAAGGTTTATCAAGATCCAAAAAAATACAACCATAATACTTGCTTCTCAAGACTAAAATCACCCTTAAAATATAAATGATTTAGTTGGATGAATAAATGTCAATCTTTATGAACCACAATTTACAATAAGCTAATTGTTAATTCTATTGTAATTAAATGTGTTCAAGAGTGACTAATAACATGCTTATGAATTAGTTTCTTAAAAGGATAATTTAAATTATATAGAGTTGGCATCCCATAATTAGGAATTCATATGTGAGCTGATATTTCAACAAATTACTTACTGCAATTTTGAATTTTCAGCAAGACCCTTTAACTCAATGAGTTATTATACTAGAACTACCTTGATTGCAAATCTTAAATTAGCTTAAGCCTTTTGTTTTATGGACGGTTTATAAACGTAATTAGATGCAGCCATTGAACATTATGAAAACTAATTTACAAGTATGAAATGTACAGCCATTGAGGCATTTTGTCAAACACTTACAACCATTATCTCTTAAGGTGTTTTCACAATAATTAGCTAACATGAATCCAAAGTTAGATGACTTCTTTTTGTAAGTTGTATCAATGATTGAACTTAAGATATTAATAGGCTATCAGCCATATTCATTGTTGAATCTACATCAATGAATATAAATATTTAAAAATTTCAAACATAGCTCACAATGTTTTAAGGTACAGCCATTGAGGACTTTTGACAAATAGTTGGCAGTCATAAAACAAGTTGCCATAAGGTTATTTAATTTTTTAAATTATTAACCAATTATACTTTTAAAAACAATTTCCAAGTGGTTAGCCTATATCAGATTCATCACTATAAATTATCAGGCAGTTCTAATATAAAAAAAAAAACCAAACAGCAAAACAAAACAGGCGTTTCTACATGCAACAGCAAATCTGCAAAACAGAGCAGATTTGAGAATCGATGTCCGAAACATTGATTTTTGGAATCAAACTTGGGGTGAAATGGCCTATTGGTACGGATACCCCCTGAAGTGGAGCTGAATCGCAACAGGGAGGCCCAGAAATGCGATTCTTGAAAACAACAACTACCCAAGAATCCTAAAATCTCTTTTATGACTTCTGTCAAACACATGGTATGAAAAATTATCTAGAGCTGTAGAAAGAGGAGGAGAATAGAAATTAAGTCATTAAAACATTTTTATCCAATTCATAACAACCTACTGGATTCATCCATTATGACTTTCTTTCAATCGACTCAACATTATACAAGAAAATACTTCAACAATCGTTACTAAATTTCCTCACATTTGGTGCAACACTTCATATACATGTAAGTTTCAGAAAACAACCCAAACAAGCAAAAGCTTATAAACTAAAAAAAATTGCATAATATAATTTGACCCACATACCTGATAGTGAATTTGTACACTCGAAGAGGCTGGATGTATGCTCCAGCTCCAAGAAGAGTATGCTCCAATGCCAATACCCTTACCAAATCATCATGAACCACCCGGTTTTCCTCCCAACCATATCCAAGAAGAACTTCTCCCCTTGGAACCCCCGAGATGCAAAAGCTCACAACCAGTATCACAATACAACAGTAGAGAGAGAGATGCAAGGCAACTCAGGAAGGTATTTTTCACTTCCTCTAAATACCACTCATGTTCAACCTCAATAGACACTTAGTAGATTAGTAAGGAATCAAGATTTGCTTTGGAAGAAATTGGATACTCTCCATATCTCTCACAACTTTCCTCAAGTCTCTTCCACTCTTGGCATCCTCCCCCTTCAAGTGAGAATACATGAGACTCATATATAGGAGGAGAAAACCAATTCTTGTCATAAATGAGGAGTAATATGCATGCATTGTATTCCATTTAGAGGAGTGTAACTTATGCCATTAAGGAGAGGTATGCATGCCTTATTTAAGGAGAGTGTAACATATGCATTGAAGAGAGTGTAAGAGGAATATTTTATGACATATCTTTAATGAGTGTAAGAGGAATATTTTATGACATATCATTAATGAGTGTAAGAGGAATATTTTATGACATATCATTAATGAGTGTAAGAGGAATATGCCATTCCTAGATGAGTGCATAAAAGAGAGTGCAATGTAATATTTAAAATAGAGAGAGTTACTTAGAGCCATGATAGTCATGAAAGAGGTAGATGTGAATTGATTGAATGGATAAAATTAATTTGTAATTCCTTTTAAATAAAATATCATAGTCTCATAAAAGATAATGATAATACTAATAATATTGAGGATTAAGTCAATATTGAACTATTAGGATTGATTAAAGATAAGTTAAGTTAATTTCCTTCAACTGAGATTGATTACTAATTTATGCAAGGAGATTTACTATTTTTGGAAAGTCATGCTTGAGATGCTAGACATGACTTTCTATTTTTAGAAAGTCATTCCAAAATTGCCACATTGAGATTTATCCATGAGTGGTATTTTTCTTTCGGAGAATAGGGATTCCGCACCCCTATTTCATGCATCTCCGTGCCTTAGTAGATTGAGGACTCCACGCCCTGATCTACTCCAAAGATCTAAGATTCCATAACTTGATCTTTTTAAATATTTAGGACTCCACGCCCTAAATATTCAAGACTCCACGTCTTTATATTTCTTGGATTTAGGCCTCCACGCCCTAAATATACAAGACTCCACGTCTTTATATTTCTTGGATTTAGGACTCCACGCCCTAATTTCCATGCTTTCTCATCTACTGTGCTTTGAAACTCCACGTTTCTCCTTATGATACTGATTGTGAGCTTTTACCCATTTGATGGTTCGTTGGTAAGGCCTTGTTTGAAGACCTACATACATCACAACCTCATAGATCAAATGAATCATATGAATTTAAAAATCAAATTAACTTAACCACATTTTACCATGAATGGTGCATGACTTCCACAGTCATTTATCCTTGAAGATGATATGGTCCCCTACCACATCCTGCTCATTACAATGTTAGACATATATATAATCATGCAAGTCATGTATCATCCATAAAACATAATTTAACCATTTTTTTCTTTTCTTTTGTTTTTTCCACATAACCATGAGCATCCATGGGTTTATGTGTCTCAATCCAGGTTCTCCATCCATGTCATACACCTGATACACAAGTCAGATGCAAAAAGAGAGACATATGCATAACATCATATAAAACACATAATCAAATATACCACACATAAGGGAAAATACAACTACATAAAACATTTTTCCCAAACCAAGGGTCAATCTTCCATACATAAACCATGGATATAAAACATTGTTACCCAATATGGTGATCACTATGACATACATAAAGATAAAGAGGAAATACAATCATATATTTATAAAATGTTATTCCTCAATCTAGTGATCAGTATTCCATATATATATAACTCATCAAAAATAACCCTAAATAGGAGTGACAAAATATACTAGGAAAAAAAAATAGGACACTACATACTGTTACTTAATAAGCCTGTAATCTGAGACTTAATTGTAGAGAAGTTTGAACTCTTTCATTGTACTTACCCACTGAAAAACTTAGAGATACTTGTCCAAAATTATCTGTCCTAAAATGAGAAATAAGTGGGGTATTTATAGTAATTGTCCCATATTAACAAGGCGACCTGTTTTGGATGAAAATATGTTTCCATATAATAGGTCGACATGCCTTTTAGTGAAGCCAACTTGTAGGAGATTGATGGAGGTCAACTTGTATATCACTTGAGGACTTTTATTACTTAATTTGAAATATGCTTGAGGAAGAAGATTTTTTTGAAGCCGAGGATGATGACCTTGAAGAAGGTGAATTGATGGAGAAACCTTTTTGACAACCTAATGTTACATGATTTAAAATCCCAAGAATTGGATCAATTTAAATCTGTAACAACTAACCTAGAAGTCCACAATTGGGACCTTAATCTAAATATGACCCAAGCATGAAACCCATCCTTTAATAAGTCATTTAATAATAAGTTATTTTTACAAGTACATTAATAATGAAGATAGAACCTAGTTACATTCTTCAATACTCCCTCTTAACGAGGGAGGTATTCATATATAAAATAAGTACATGGAAGATCTCACTTTATCTATGAAGAATTTTAGGCACCACAATGCCATGGATTATATTCCTGACCATGAAAATATATCCATTAGTCACTCAATAGTTTAGGCACCGAAATTCCATGGATTAGATTCCTGACCATGAAACTCTATCCATTAGTCACTCAATGGTTTATGCATCACAATGCCATGGACTAGATTCCTAACTAGGGAACTCTATATGTTAGTCACTCAACATTTTAGGCACCACAATGCCATGGACTAGATTCCTGACCAAGGAAATATATCTAAGTGGGAATAAGATGGAATAAAGCTTTTAGCCTTTATAGGTACCATCAAGCTTACTTACTAACCATCAACCTAGGGAACTAGGTGTACATCCACCCGATGCCACCCTCCCAACCAAACATCAACACAAAGTGTCAGCCCGATGTATTTACAGGAAATGCTTCACTCACAAAGCCCCAACACAAAATTTTCAATAAATGCTTCACTGATAAATCCCCAACACAACATTTTCAAGCAATGCTTCACTCACATAGCCTCAGGAAACGTTTCATTCACAAGGCCTCAACACAACATTTTTAGGCAATGCTTCACTCACAAAGCCTCAACACACCTTGATCGAGCAGATCAATAATAACCAATCTCTCCCAATAAAATTGATTTCTAACAAACATCCTATCAAGTCCTTTGAGAGATTCACATGTTCAAACAAAAATCCCAATCATCAATAATTTAAAATGTATAAACAAACTTTTGGGTTTTGATGTTGAATTTCAACTAAATTTAGTAGAACTATCAATAGAATCGTTTAAGAAAATATTCATCTTCCCACTTCACATGTGGCAACATATATTTCCAGAATATATTCTCCAACTAGAAACTTTGTTATGCCCTCCCTCTTTACTAGGGAGAGTTCTTCTATCTAGGCTCCCACTTAATGTATGGGGATTTATTCTATTCGGCGTTGGAGAATCTTTTATGCATTCCATTCTTTTCATCATACTTATTAGCTTCTCATCTTCATCATGTACCTGCATAACTTTAGACAACAAGCACAACCAAAAATATAGAAGCATAAATTTAGCCATATCATAATCACAAAACCATTTTCAAACAAGAGACATATACTCTTTAAAAAAAAATCTAGGGACTTTTATCTTTAACCCTAGATTACTTCACAATGTCTTTTATTCTGTCTAGGGATTCAATGTTTATTCAAAGGTATAACATACCTTTCTACAACATATAGAAAAACCTATAACCAATCAAGATATTTAATGACCTTTAAAATTCACATGTTAGACTTTCCTCTATGAATTCATACAAGTCTTGGTTTCCATACAACATAGTCAATCAAGATTAATCACAACTCATACATGATCATATTTCACTAGAGTTAGTTGCAGACTCTAGATTTGAAATCAATTATCAAAACATATCATAAATATCTTCTACTAGGGTTTAATATAGATAATAGAACACATCATAAGTAAATTCCACTAGGATTAGATGTAAACACTAGATTCATCATCTATAAATTCTCAGCACACATCATATAGATTCAAATAAACATACATACTATAGAACTTAATCATCATCCTAGATATTTCAAGCTTTGACTAGAGTTTGTTTCCAAACCCTAGATTATTAGGACCATTAGAAAAATAGGTCAACACACATATCTGGGAGATCACCATTATAAGCACATCACATTTATTCAACATTTATACATTAGACACATATCATCCTAGACTAGGCTAGGAATTTGATCAAGAGAACATATAGCTAGGGTTTCACTCTTAGGACTTTCCATAACAGAGATTTTTCCTATAGAGCTAACCAAAACCTAAGGTTTTAGTCCATTGTCACACCCTTATTATATCAAAATTCAAGGTTCAATATTTTGAACAACATCATCTTAACTCCAACAAGTTTAGAGTTTTGATGATCTTTTCAAAATCCCAAACTCGACATTGTCAATATATCAATCAATATAGCAATTTATTCATTAGTAACCCTAAATAGGTTTTAGGGTTTCATATATTATCAAAATACCCTAGGTTAGGGTTTCTAGAGAACCCTTTTGGGTTCCTTTTATGCAGACAATTAGAGATGTATAAGGTGGGTAGATTCATCACATGAACAATCACCCCAAGCAAGAATGTTTTAATATTTAATAGATCTAAACATAACAAATGTTAGTAGTGTAGATGAAAGAGAATTGAAAAAGTTTTAATTAGGAGGATTTTGAGGTCTAAAATGGTACTCCTAAGGAAATTATAAAATAATAGTGGAAATAACAAAATAAGATTTGATTACATCATCAAATTTTAGAGGGAAAAAAGAAAAAAATACATTTTCAACTCGTATTTTCAGCTTATCTCCCAAAGTTTTTACTCAAATTTTGAGAGATAGTACTTGTTGGATGAAAAATTCAATTCCTCATCCAAGGAGTACCCATGTTTCATACTTTCGATGTACCCTGCTACATGAAAAATAAGAAATACATGAAAAATGTGATAGCAATGAAGTTTTTTTCATGGATTTCTCATTTTTTGCGTAGCAAGGTCCATCGAAAGTATGAAATATGGGTAATCCTTACATAAGGAAACAAATTTTGCGTCCAACGAGTACTCCCGCTCAAAATTTGAGTAAAAATTTTGGGAGATAAGTTGAAAATACGAGTTGAAAAAGTAGTTTCAATATTTTATTATTTTTTAATCTTCTTACCTTTTTATTAAAAAATGGTGAAACATCCCCCACTGTTGAAATCATAATCTTGAATCCTATTCATTTTTATCAAGTTTATTTTGGTTGTAAATTTTTCTTAGGAGGCCCAATTTAGATCTCAAAATTCCCCTAATGATAATTTAAGACATACCTTTGTTTCTCAACAAACCCTCTTTGATTCCCTTCTTGATCATTAGTAATGTAAGTCATGATATACATGCAATACATATTATCAAGCAAGACCATGTGATAAGAGAACAAATTAATTTTCTCAAGTTAGATCTATTATAAAATCATGAGGTATGGAATTCTAAGATATCTAGGATTAAATTATTTTGACAACAAGATATTTATTTTATATCTATATTACTTTTTAAATCCTAGAGGGAGAGGATTAAGATTCTAATAGTATATTTATGACCTTTTAATATATAGAAACAAGGATTATGCTTATATACATACCTTGTGATTGAATATCTTTATTTGTAGCATCAATACTTACTTGTTTCCTTGTATTTCAGATCTTTAGGGAGACCTTTCTTCTTATTAGATTCCTAGCACTATCAACTTCATAGGATAAAATTCAAATTTCTTTAGTGATGGCATACATGGAATTGAGCTCATTTTATTATGGAAGCACCGAGACAATGTTGATATTGAGATAGAGGTGGCATAACTTGGAGTATTTAGGTTGTAGCACCAGATCCTTTGTACTGAGGTATATCACATATCCATATGACTGTAATTTCTGAACTTCTGTAGTTTATTGTGAGCTTCTATCAAGAAATTGAGACTTCCTCCATGTTACCAAGACCTTATATTTGTAATAAGGTCAATTTGATAAACTGAAATGGAATTCTTCTCAATGAATTGTGATGACACCGAATCAGTGAGAATCTTCACTGTGATCATTACTGTGATCCAACTAACCTCTTGTCATTGGAATCCTCCTTGTGACAAATCTAAATTTATGTTACTATGGTATATCATCAAAGGTGTGGTATTATTTGAGACCTTGTCATATTACTGAGATTCTGAGATTTGAATGTGACACTGAAATGTATATATTATTTAACAAATCACAGTTTTAACACCGAGAGTTATACTACTGTGGTATGACCCAATGTAGTTGTTGTGGTTATGTAATATCACTGAATTGAGGTAGTTACGAGACTATGTAGTCATTGAAATTGAGTTACTAATGAGATATTTTTTCTCAGGAATTTCCCTTTCTTAAGTTAGTCCTACATGATGCCTTTGAATCCTTCACTGATATTCAATACAAATGTACTCAACTAATCTTCAAAATGCCTTTGATCATACCCTCACTCTGAAACCATGTTAGAGAAATGAAATTTAATTAGTTTCTCTTATCATGACATTATATTGTGATTATTATTATGTATTCGTGTGTTTTATTTTTCATCATCAAGACTAGTGCCAAACAAATAGAAGAGGACACAATATGTAGGCACACTGCCAAGAAAAAAAACCCACTCTTTGGGGAAAACCTAGTCAAAATGATTTCTTTTATAGGTTCAAGATGAGATGACCAAGGACTTTAAACTATAGGCTTCCTCCATCAATTCATCCCTTCACCGTGTAAGCACCAAGATCTCCACGACATCGAGATCTCTCTTGCTTGCACCCAAACTTCATCCTTATCATATTGACTAAGGTTAAGATATCAACATAACACCAAGCATCACATAACTTGAACATCATACAAACATCACTAATCATCATCATGCATCTCTTGTGGCATCAAAATTCATGACGGATATAACACCGAACTTGTAGCACCAAGTCTATTTGTAGTCAATGTAACATGAAACACTATGTTACCTAGTCACTGTATTGTACCATATCCAGGTATAGAAATGGACCACAAAGATAAATATGACTGCAACAACACCGAGCCATATTCACTATAACTTCACCGAAACAAGGAGACTGTAACTTCACTGAAACTATGGACTGTTGTTCCTTCATAAGCCTGTAATATAAGCCTTAATTGCAGAGAAGTTTAAACTCTTTCTCTATATTTACCCACCAAAAAAATCGGAGAGACTTGTCTGAAATTCTCTATCCTAAAATGCGAAATCAGTGGGGTATTTATAGTAGTTGTCCCATATTGATAAGCTGACTTGTGTTGGATGAAAATATGTGCCCATATAATAGGCCGAAATGCCTTTTAGTGAAGCCGACTTGTAGGTTATTGATGGATGCTAACTTGTATATCACTTGAGGAATTGTATTACTTAATTTGAAGACTACTTGATGAAGAAGATTTTTCTAAAGCTGAGGATGATGACCTTGAATAAGATGACTTGATGGAGAAACCTTTTTGACATTACATGATTTAAAAGGCAAAGAATTGGATCAATTTAAATCTGTAACAACTAACCTAGAAGTCCATAATTGGGACCTTAATCTAAATATGACCCAAGCATGAAACCCATGCTTTAATAAGTCATTTAATAATAAATTATTTTTATAAATACATTAATAATGTAGACCTAACCTAGTTACATTATTGAACACATCTTTACGCTATTGATTGGTTCTTCAGGAAGAAAAGTGATGGAGGATGACAAAAACTGATGGGATTTAGGGTGATGGAGACCAAAAACATAGGTTTTCTTTGTGAGAGGAGCGATGGAGGCACTTTCAATGAACATGGATAGGAAATAACATATTTGGATTACTTTTCAAGGTCTCCATCGATTGTGTTTCAATATGTGTTTTTTGACTGTTTTATTTACTTTGAATGCTACTTTTATCCATTGGATGTTGTTATGAACACATTTTTATGTTAGAACCCTTGATTGTCATTGAAAACATGGATTAGATTCACCTGAAATATTTTTGAAAATGCAGAAAGAAATTCTCAATTTGATTTTGCCTTGATTAAATTGAGAAAATTTGAATTTCCACATCAACAGACAACTTGGATGTAGTTAACTTGTGTGACATGGCTCATGTCACCCAGTTTACTCAGTAAATTCAAGTTAGAGGAGTTAGAGTTCAATTAAGAATGTGTTATTGCTAATTTTTAGCAATCAAAGTTAGTTATCTCAAGTTGTTTTTAGTTAAACTACTTCTAACTATTGGAGGAACTGGTGGAAGGTGAGTTGTGCAATGGGAATAAGGCAAAATACCAAAGATGGGACCTAATCCAAGGGAAAGTATGAAGAAAAAATTGCATTGGTTGGAAATGGAATGAAAGGGAAGAAATCTCAAGCCAAACTAGAATCCATCCAAGGGGGAAAGATGAAAGATTTGTCAAAAATTAAATGCTTCCATTGTCATGAATATAGGCACTATTCCACGAAGTGTCCACAGAAAAATGAAATAAAGAATACCTTAGGAGGAGAAACATGTCAAGCCTTAGCTTCATAGTTTCAGCTTGAATTTACCCTTGTCGCATGCATGTCCATCACAATGATGGGAACCATGTGGTACTTTGACTTAGGTGGATCGTTCCACATGACAAGGTGTAGAGATTTTTTCAGTGACCTGGAGGAGAAATATCTCCAGATGCACATCAAACTAGGGAATGAAGAAAGGTACAACATGATTGGTATTTGTGTAGTCACCTTTCAAAGGGATTCAAGCTCCCCTCTCAGGCTCAAGGATGTCATGTTTGTTCTAGGCCTAAATAAAAATATCATCTTTGTTGCAGTTTTGGAAGACCGTGGTTATGATTTGATCTTCAGAAAAGGAAAAGAATTCTTGAGACACATAGCCATGGGGCAGGTGGAGTAGATCAAGGTTTGTGTGAAGAACCTGCATAATCTATATGTGGAATATTGTGATGCATTAAGCACCAAGGCAGACAAAGTGCAGGTTCACGATGTCGGTGAATTTTGGCACAAAATACTTGGCCATTTGCATCATGACACCTTGAATATTATACAAAAAATAAGCAACAGGTTTTTCCTTGTAATTGTAATTCATAGACCTTATGGTTATTAACTGTACATACCTTTGACACCTCATGAGGTTTAGTAGCACAAGTTATCCTACGCCCAATTTCCCATTGTCGCTTCTTGATGCACTTTTTGAGGAAAATATTGATGGACATTGCTCATCATAATGTGGTTCTTCCCAGATCTCCATCCTCCAACCTGAATGGGTGCCTCTGCCTCATAGAGTGTTGTATACGATGGTGCGTCACAGTAATTAACTAAGAGATTTGATAGGGAGAAAATGACCAAATTATTAGGAAATTAACCATCATTTGCAATAGGGACTGTAGGGTGCCTTGTTGTGGCTCATTTTCCCATTTGGATATAAATAAGGGCATGAAGCACTAAGTAGCTTAACAACTATCTCACCAATTACTTAAGATACGAGACTATTGTAATATCATGATGTAAACCAAATATTCCAAGAGAGTTTGGCTGATGTTCGAATGTAGCTCTATGTGTAATCCCTACAATAACTGGTCACCTTGGTTTGAAATATTGTTACATGATTGGTGCCCGAGGGAAGGAATATTTTGGACCATAAAAAAAATGAATTTATTGATTATATTTGAGAAGATATTAGAACAACAACTTAGTATGAGATATCATTTTGCTTTTAGATAGAACATTTGTTAAACACACTTAAAGTACATAGTATTAAACCACCAGAGAAACCCATCTATAAGGAAATACCTCAATTTCTTGGCTCGATTTTTAATCCTGAAGATGAGAGAGTACCTAGCATGTATGGATCCTTTCTTTCCATGCCATAATATCAAGCCACCTCATGCAAAAGCCCATTTGTCACCAAGCCCGCAACATTTGTATTACTCAAGTGACAGTGATAATTATGGATATCCAAGAAACTGACAAAATATTTGTAAGGAAGCATTGTGGGTTGTATTTTATGTCTAGTCACTTGATTGTGAATGTCACTGGTACCATGGGGTTCCAATAAAATATCCAATGTGTAAATCTTAGCCAGAGATTTTCAGGACAATTTAAATGACTAAGTAGAGGGGTCTGTCCTCCAAATTAAAATCTTAGGTTAAATTTATGGATGAATATATGAAACTCAAAGCACTTCTCCAGATTTGGGTGGGATTTGACCCACATTTCAGAGAATCTACGTAAAAGTTTCGATTTGAGATTTTTAGTTTGTACAATTTATCCAAACATATCATATTTTGAGAAGATGCTTGAAGCTCTCTTGAAATAATATAAATAAGGAAAATGTATTTCCATTTGGGCATTCGAGTCTGTGTTGTTATTATGAGCTCTCTCTCTCTCTCTCTCTCTCTCTCTCTCTCTCTCTCTCTCTCTCTCTCTCTCTCTCTCTCTCTTTAAATATTTGTCTCATTATGTCTTTAGGCCAAGTTCGACAAGGTTGTGCGTGTGAATTTTGATGCATATGTGAACCTAAAGTGGCTGGACTCCTAGGGAGTATTGGGTCTGTCTAAGACTTTGTTAAGGTTGATCCACACCTCTGAGCGAAGTCTGTAATATGTAAATGGTATGAGAGCCAAATTTGTGTAAAGACTATATTGTAATAGGTAAAGTCTGTAATGAACCAAGAAACCTTTGACCTCTGAACAATGTTAGCTTCAAATTTCATTTTTCAGTGTGGTTGTTAAATTCTCTTATAGTAAATGCTCAGGAGATCATGAATTTTTCTCAAAATTGAAAGTGCTCGAAACTGTACCAAACCTGAGCAACCTAGTAGATCTCGTTCTTATGATCACTGTGTCGTGAAAAATTTTAAAAAACAATGTCGTATGAGGAAGATATCACGTTCTAATCGATTTCCAAAATAGCTAAATTTTTTGTGACTGGGGTGCCTAGTCAGCATGCAGGTACAATCAGCAAAAAGGGAATATTCTCAGAATATTCCAATTTCTCTAAGCCTATGAGCTTTTGACATGTGTCATATCCTGGTTTCTTGAAGGGTTGTATGAGTTTGTCTTCGGGCCAATGAATGGGTGACATGTGGTTAGCCTGGAGGCTGCCACATGTCCCCTGTACCGATTTATAAAATTATGGTTGGGGTCTGGGGGGTTCGACCCCATGACCTGTGGTGCACCCACAAGACCCACCACCAACTCTGCTATCACAATTTTCTTAACCTTTTAGCACTCTGTGTACATTTAAGTTGTATTGAAGTGCAAGTTGGGGGGGGGGGAGGGGGGGTGAGGACCGCCGACAATCCCAACCTACCAGTGGCCCCATTTTTTTGTCACATGTTACAAAATTTAAAAGTAACATAATTTGAAAACCTCAACGGATAACGTCCGACAGCTTTGTGGTGGGTATAATGCTAACATGTATCACATGCAAACAGTTAGAGTGTAGTTTGCAACGGAAATGCCAACGATTACGGAACATCGCCTTCATCATGGTCTCGCACCAAAATGTTTGTTGCGAAGTTTTTAAACCATGACCACGTAGTTTAAGGGGGGTTAGAATTTGGCCACCCCTTCCCTTAATAGAAAATTTAAATGTAACGGTTTGTGTTGGCGGGATTTTGGGAGCGCCACTAAATTCTATGTTTTTTCTATTTTAACTGTAGTTATCCACAATTAGTGGAGGTTTTGTAGCTGTCATTGGGAAAATGGCTAGGGGGGTCAATTTTCGACCAATTTGGGTGAAACAAGAGTCTACCTAGCCTAATTTGAGCATTCTGGAGCCATTGGTGCAGATAAAAAAACCATTAGAGGCTTGTAAAAATATGTATTTTCAATTTTGAGCATAATGACAAAGAGGGACATGCCATTGGGAGTTGGACTAATAGATGTAGCCCAGGAGGGGTGAACTGCTTCATCATGCCTGCTATGTAAATCTTATTTGTGATGTTTTTTCTTAGTTATACACTAATTTTCAGTGTTATTTAGGCTTATTTACATGCTTAAGGCTCACAAATTCATCTATTTTTCATGGTTAAATTCCTCATTCCTTAAGCAAAAAAATGGAGAGAAATATGTAAATGTTTTATAACTGAAAAGATGCGTAGCACAAAAAACTAATATAGTCCTTTCAGAAGCTAGAGTTTATTCTCTGCTGTTTTTGTGTGAAAATATTTGTTTAACTGTTTGCAAGTTTTCACATGCTTACTAGGCTCAAGATTAAGAGAGGAGAATAAAATTGGTGGAAGCAAGAGGGTCTCAAAGTGAGCCACAACAAAGGAGGGAAATATTGCCACATTCTCCACCACCTAGTTCACCTCCAAAAGAAGCAGAAGCAACATTAAGCATGCCTCCATGGGAGGCAGAAATCCATGAAGAGGTGGATCCCAAACAAGAAGAAAGAGTGTTCAGGAAAGAATTCCTTGAAATGAATGAGATGGTGAGAATCCTTTATCAAGAAAGGAATGAGAGACTAGAAGGAGAAGGATCCAAACTTCACAAGGAAGGACAGGTATCCTCAGGAGGTCACAATGATGAAGATAAATCAAAGAAGGGCAATGGCAGAAATGGAGATAGTGGAAAGTCACCATCATCACCCTCATCATCATCATCATCATCATCCTCTACTTCATCTTCAGTACATCAGCCACACAAGTCAAAGAACACTGGTAAAAGTCATTTTCTAAAACCTGATGATAAGTTTGAATTGCCAATTTTTAATAGTGAAGTCAATGCAAAAAATATTGATAATTGGATTAGGAAATTGGAGGTCTATTTGAGAATTCAGAACCTTCATGATGATGATACCAAAATCCAACTAGCTTCACTGAGAATGGAAGGTGCAACACTTGTTTGGTGGGAAGCCAAGATAAAGGAGGAGATCAAGAAGCATGGTAAGATTATCCTATCATGGAATAATTTCATTACTGCAATAAAACATCAGTTATCCATTAGCTCATATGCATAAATCCACAATGAAATGGAAAAATTTTAGACAATTGAAAGGAAAAAATGTGCAAGAATACACCCAAGAATTTAGGAGAAGAGCTCTCTTATTAGGGGTATATTTGCAGAGCCAAGATACTTTTCTCAAGCACATAGGAGGCTTACATGGCTACCTAAGACATATTATTCCCATGTTTAACCCTACAAGTATAGATGAAGTTTGTGTTCAGGCCACACATCTAGAAGCTAGAGGGAAGAACATTACTGATGAGGGTAGGAAGAAACCTTTTAAGGGGGGAAAAAAGAGAAGACCTCAAAAGGTAAGGGAAAAAAGAATGCATCTATCAAGAAAGACGAAGAAAAATTGGTTTGTAAACATTGTTCAAGAGAAGGCCATGATGAGAAAAATTGTTGGAAAACACATCCTGAAAAGAGGCCCAAACATCAAAACAACAAAGGGAAACATACAACTACAGCTACACCTCAACATGATTTAGAAGAGGAATTAGGTGATGAATATAAAATTATAGCCATGGGATTGAAGAACATCAAGGGGGAAGAAATTGAAACTAAACCCAGTACTAGTACATCAAACTGTCACATACAATCTCCAAATGAAGAAGAGATAATTGAACTGTTTCATGTGAGGGTCATATGCAAACATATCAATATTGACACACTGTTTCACAGTGGTTCACAAGAAAACTTAATCTTTGAACACTTGGTCAAGAAACTTAATCTTGAGACCATTCCACATCCAAAACCATATCCACTTGGGTGGATTTGTAAGGATGCAAATTTATAGGTTTCAAAGAAGTGCATATTGCAGTTTGCAATAACTGCACATCTTTTTGAATTAATTGAATTAGATGTGGTTCCACTTGATATTATAGGTACTGTGTTGGGAAGTCCTTACTTGTATGACAAGAAACCAATCTTCCATCACAATGAGAAAAAATAACATTTATTCAAAGATGGCAAGGAGTACATTGTTAGAGCACATCGTAAGAAGACAAATATTGGTATTGTAAATGCTAGATAGGTAAAAAGGCTGGTGAATTCAAGTAAGAATTTTGTTTTTCTAATGATTAAGCCTAAAGCTAATGCTAATCATGAATCATTTGAGGATTTTGATCCTAAGTTGAAATTAGATTTATATGATGTAGTTGATGCACATCATGAGATGTTTCGGGAGCCAACAGGATTGCCTCCAAAAAGGGAGATTCAACATGAGATTCAGTTGCAATAAGATTTTCCTCTTCCAAACATCGACATGTATCACATGTTGATAATGGAGAATGCTGAAATCAAGAGGAAAATCAAGGACATGTTGGACAAGGGACTCATAAGGCCAAGAACTTCGCCATGTGGTTCACCCATAGTCTTTCTTCCGAAGAAAGATGAGACTTGGCGCATGTGTGTAGACTTCAGAGCTTTGAACAAGATAATAGTAAAGAATCGATACCCACTCCCAAGGATAGATGATTTTCTTGATTAGCTAAAAGAAGAAATTTTTTTCACTAAGTTAGATTTACGAAGTGGATATCATCAAGTAAGAATTGCAGAATGTGATATATGGAAGACTGCATTCAAAACCAAAAAAGGACTCTTTGAGTGGTGGGTTATGCCATTTGGTTTGTGTAATGCACTGACAACTTTCATGAGTTTTATGGATAATGTTTTGCATCCATTTCTTGATGACTTTGTGATTGTGTATTTAGATGATATATTGATTTTCAGTAAAACAAGAGAAGTGTTGATCAGTGGTTGTCATTGATGTCAACCTAAGCAGCACTAGGGGCTACCCAAATATTTCATGGGGATTTTTACCTACCAAATTAATATATTCTAGGTCAAGAATGCTTTTGATGGTTTCTTCTTGTCAAGATGTTTCCGTTGATATATGGCACGCCACGTAATTCTCCACAGTTTGAGAGATATTCATGTTTGAAGTTTGTAACCCCAGTTAGTGGGCTAAAACCCCATGGGGTTGTAGCATGGGTCATTGAAAAGTCATAAGTAATATTTTTTAAGCTCCTAAAACCCCTCCCATGTTCACTTGTTGAATCCCCTCTCAACCTAAGCATTTATATAAATTGTGATCCTCATATCCTCCTTATGCAAGGGATTTCGCTATCTGAAACAGGTTATCATGGAATTTTTTCTCTAATGTTTTTTTGACGAAGTTTCAGAAGCTGAAATTTTCATGAGGCAAAGCCAAAATTCTGAGGAAGCTCCTATGAAAATTTTAGATTAAGGTGCGCAATATTTTCGGAGATATGATCTGTGGAAGTCAGAGTTTTTGCAGGCTCCTAAAATTCATATCAAAGAAGTGACCTTGGGAAAATCATCATAAATCTCTCTCTCTGAGTATCAGATTTGAATTCTATAAAAAGTAGAAGATAGTGCACAGAATATAGTTTTCTCCCTATCAATTTTGAGAGCCGAATGAAGAAAAAGTGACACGTGGCATGATGTACAAGTTCGCTCTACTGAAACAGTCCATAATTAGGGAATTATGAGAGATTGTGTATAAATATCCCTTGAGGAATCCAAATTGGGTCAGACCTATGGCATTATAAAGAAGACTCATAGGAACACTATAGGACCAAAAATCACATATTGAGGATCTGAAATAACATAGATACACTAGATTCAATATCGAGCTCCTAGAAGGCAAGAAAAAGCTAGATCATGTGTTGTCAAGGGCTGCAAAGGATTAGACTTTCTAGGGCAGCAAATAAAAGCAAGGTGCAATAGAGGGTAGCATGAAAAGAGAAGCAACCAAGGTGTAGATCAACAACAATAATTTCATCACATGAAGTCTTTAAGTGGGCAGCACTGCATACAATCACTGTAAAGGTATCATTGTACTAAGTCATTGTAAATACATTATTGTAAAAATTGTACTTGTGTCTATCTGCCAAGAGTTGAAGAGGCAATGTCGGGAGGTCTAGGATCATCATTAGGTGGTTGTGTCATAGTTGGGGTTATTATCTAGTGTGTCTTCTTCTTCTACATCATTCTATATCATTGTAAAGTGGACCATTTTCCCTGGTACGGGAGTCCATTCTTCTTTTATTATTCTACAGGGTGGTAGGGTGGTGCAAGGGTGTATTGTATCTCATTAGGTGTTCGGGCATCCATTCAGTTTAATACTAAAGAACATCGGGTGTTGGAGCGTCCATCCAGTGGGAGCTGGAGAAGAATGATTTTCTAGATTCTAGGAAGTTGGAGCTTTATTTTCAATTGGAGTTGAATATTAAAGAATTATTAGAAAAACATTAGGTGGTTTTTGTCCTAGAGTAGGTTTCCACCTTAAAAAAAGTGTGCATTTGTGTTCCTTTTGTTTGCTGCTATCATTGTACAAAAACTGATAATAATTGAAGATTAACTAATTCTCTAATTGAAAGGAATATTGATTCACCCCCCCTCTTAGTATTTCCAACAATTGGTATCAAAGCTTGGTTCCTTCAATAACAGTTTAACAACTGGAGGGAGGTCATGGAGCATACAAAGAATGGTGTACCTCTGTTCAATGAAAATAATTATGCACTATGGAAAGGAAGAATGGAGGTCTATCTAAAGTATGGGACACTTTTCAAAATGGATTTACATCAATCATGGATGAACAAGGTAAGAAGAATTTGGTAAATGATGAAAAAACAAAGAATATTATTATTAGTGGACTTATTGAATCTAATTATCATAAAGTGTTGGGTTGTAAAACTGCCAAAAATGTATGGGACAAGCTTGAGAATATATATGCAGGTGACTCAAATGTCAAAGAAGCAAAGATTCAAATCTATAGATCAAAATTTGAGCAACTCAGAATTAAAGAAGATTGCAACATTACTGCATACTTCCAATATGTTGATGAAATAACCAATACTTTGGAAGGATTGGGAGAGCTATTTGATGAGAATACTATTATAAGAAAGATTCTTAGAACATTACCAGGGAGATTCAACGCAAAGGTATTAGTCTTAGAATACAATGCAAATCTGGAAAAACTCAACAAAGAGGAATTACATGGAGTTCTCATAGCATATGAAATGAGACTTGATGAAGAAGAGGGTACTTTGCATCTATAAATTGCATTCATTGCATCTAAGAAAACCAGTAAGGACAAACAACCTTCAAGTGAAAAGACATGCACCTGCAAGTGTGAAGAAAAGGAAGATGATGGAGAAGGTCTTTCAGATGAATAATATGCTTACTTTACAAGAAAAATAAAAATTGGTAAGGGAAAATTAAAAGGTAAACTTCCATTGATATGTTTCGGCTATGGTGAGGTTGGGAATTTAGTAGCAAAATGTCCGAACAGAAGTGATGGCAACTCAAAAGGAAAGAAAGGCTTTAAGAAATTCAACAAGCAAGAAAAAAGGAAAGGATCCAAAAGGAACTTTCTCTCTAAAGAAGATAGATCATCATCCAATGAAGACAGTAATAGCGACGAAGAAGCCAATGGGAGAGTATTGTTTATGGCCAAGCATAAGAAAGAAGAAGTATCAAACAATGAAGAAGAAGGGTTGACCATAGAAGAATTTTCTAAGGAGGCAATCAGGCTTATAAAAGAGCTCAAGGCTAAGAAAATTCTTTCCAATACTCTTGAAGAACAAGTTCAAGGTCTCAAAATTGAAGTTGAAGAGCACAAATGTATTGAAGAGTCACTTCAAAAGAAGTTGGAAGAAAGCAACCAAGAAAGGGAAGCATTAGAAGCCAAAATAGTCTCGCTACGTAAGAAAGTGAAGAACGGAAAAAATTTCCAAAACTATGCCAACAACTCAAGGGTCTTGGAAAAAATAATCAACAATCAATGATCTTACAATGACAAAACTGGCCTCGGTTACAAATAAGAAGAAGCAGGACCTTCTACAAAAAAATAAAATGAACCTATGACATTTGACATGCATGTAGACTTCATTATACAAGATTCAAAATAACATCCTTGGAAGACGATTCCTCGATGAATATTTCCATCCAGGTACCAACATATATTTTTATGGCTATTGTTATTCATGTGGAAAATTTGGTCATAAAGCTGTAGAATGTCCCACATACCCTAGGAACTAATACAATTCCAGGATATCCTTCTAATATGAACCTCCTAGGGCTCAACGAAACATCAATATATTTGGACATTTAATAAATAATATGGAATGTCATAAATGTTAGAACTTTGGACACATAGCCAGAGACTACAGACTTGAAAATCCTCTGGAAGAATCTTTGAAGCCATAGAATGAACGAACATGGAAGGAGAAGAAGACTGATAATTGTGCTCTCGCTCTCAAGGTTCAAAACAACAAATATGGGTGGTATGTTGACAGTGGTTGCTCAATGCATATGACTGGAGATAGAAGGAAATTTGTATCTCTGAAAGAGAAGAAGGATGGAACTGTATCCTTTGGAAATTATGAATCTTCAAATGTTATAGGATCAAGTGCCATCACTCTCGGAAGAAAATATGTTATAGCCAAGAATGTTCTATTGGTTGAAAACATGAATCACAATCTGCTCAGTGTTGGAAAAATGTGTGATCAAGGAAACACAATGCTATTCAACTCCACAAAATGTGAAATCAGGAAAGGCAGGTATGGTAAAATTGTGGCTACAAAAAGTCAAGCTCCAAATGACATATATGTTCTAGATGAAGCAACTAAAGCATGTCTACTAGCTAAAGAAGATGAAATGTGGTTATGGAACAAAAGAATGGGTCACATAAACTTTGATAATATTTTCAGGATAAGAAAAAAGGAAGCAGTATGAGAAATGCCGAAAATCTCAAAACCTTCCAACACACTATGTGAGGCCTGTCGGAACGGCAAGCAGACAAAAGTCCAATTTAAAACAAAATAACACTTCGCATCACATCCATTGGAATTGATACATACTGATCTATGTCGTCATATGAGAACACAAGACTTAGATGGAGAATTATATTTCATGTTAATGATAGATGACTATACCAGGATGACAACCGTTAGTTTCCTAAAGAAAAGATCTAAAGCATTTTAGTGCTTTAATATCTACAACGAGTTGGTCGAAAATGAAACTGATTTGAAAATAAAGTGTCTGATATCAGATAATGGTGGAGAATTCAATTCCAAATTATTTTAAAAATATTGTGACGAAAATGGAATAAAAAGACAATTTTCAACGGCATGAACACCTCAGCAAAATGGAGTTGTTGAAAGAAAGAATAGAACCGTACAGGAAATGGGTAGAACAATGTTGAAGGACTCAAAATTGGATGAAAAATTTTGGGTTTAGGCAATTGATACGACAATATTCATTATCAATCAAAGTATTCTCAGAAATAATTGCAACAAGACTCCATATGAATTATGGAAAGGAAAAGCAACTAATGTAAAATATTTTAGAATCTTCGAAAGCAAATGTTATATCAAAAGAGAATATAAAAATTTGGGTAAGTTTGAATCACGTGTTGATGAAGGTATCTTTGTTGGTTACTCACGAAAAATAAAGGCCTATAAATGTTATAATCTAAGACAAAAATAGATAGTGGAGAGCATAAATGTTACATTTGACGAAGATGGTGTTCTAACGAATAATGATGAGGATCTAGAATCTTTGAAACTTGAGACAGAGGCTAAAAAATTAAAAGATAAAATTGTAGAACAAGAAGCAACTATCAACCAGGAAGAAGTAAATTATGATCATCAAGATATAGCAGAACAACAACAAGAAGCTCCTCCAAAGAGAACAAAATAATGGGTTCAAAAGAACATCCATCAAATCAAATCATTGGTGACATAAATGAAGGTCGACAACTTCGTTCATCACAAAAAGCTCACATTGTTTTTCTAGCAACCTTTGAGCCTAGTAGTTTTTAGGAAGCCAGCCAGAATGAACATTGGGTACTAGCTATGAATGAAGAAAAAATCGAGAAGAATAACACCTGGGAATTAGTTCCATGACCAAATGATAAAAATTTCATTGGGACTAAATGGGTGTTTAGGACCAAATTGAATGAAGATGGACAGGTTACCAGAAACAAAGCAAGTTTGGTTTTCAAAGGCTATGCACAAGTGGAAGGAATTGATTTCGATGAAACATTTGCACCAGTTGCCAGAATGGAAGCCATTCAATTTTTTCTCGCCTATGCATGTTCAAGAAAAATCAAATTCTACCAAATGGATGTTAAGTTAGAATTTTTGAATGGAGACTTAGAAGAAGAAGTTTACATCAAACAACCTGAAGTTTTTCTACTATCAGAAAAAGAAGACTATGTTTGCAAGTTAAAGAAGATTCTATATGGTCTAAAGCAGGCTCCCAGAGCATGGTATGCTTGTCTTGATGGATATCTACGTCAACAAAGGGTTCAAGAAAGGTACTGTTGATAGCAATATTTATGTACAAATAGATAAAGATAATTTAACAATCGTTGAGGTATATGTGGATGATATAATATTTGGTAGCAATGATGATCGACTGAGTAAGAAATTTTCTACAAAGATGCAAAGTGTGTTTGAGATGTCTTTAATTAGTGAGATGAAATACTTCTTAGTGCTTCAAATATCTCAGCAAGAGAAAGGAATATTTATATGTCAAGCCAAGTACATCAAGGAAATGCTCAAGAAATTAAAAATGGAAGATTGTGAACCCGTCCTTACTCCAATGGTAACAGGTTGCAAATTGAGCATATATGACTCATCTAAGGATGTGGATCAGAGGTTGTACAGATTGATGATTGGTAGTCTTCTATATGTAACCGCCTCTCGTCCAGATTTTATGCAAGTAGTTGGAAAAGTAGCAAGATTCCAAGCAGCACCAAAAGAATCACATATTAATGCTATCAAAAGAATTATGCGATATCTAAAGGGCACAGAAGAATATGGCTTGTGCTATCCCAAGGGTAACAATATCATTATTCAAGCCTTTACAGATGCAGATTGGGCAGGAAACATTGATGATCGTAAGAGTACTAGTGGAGAAACATTCTATCTAGGTGGTTGTCTTGTATCATGGTTGAGCAAAAAGCAAACCTCAATCTCGTTATCTATAGTGGAAGCAGAATACATTGCAGCAGCATCATGTTGTACTCAAGTCCTTTGGTTGAAACAAAACTTGCAAGATATTCAAGTACAATTTAGTGAGCCTATTCCCATATTTTATGACAACACTAGTGCCATCAGCATCTGCAAGAATCCTGTCTTGCATTAAAAAAAAAAACACATTCCAATAAAATATCATTTTGTTAGAGAAAAAGTCGCTGAAAATAATATCAAACTTGACTATGTTGGTACAAAATAACAAATTGCTGATATCTTCACTAAACCTTTACCTCGTGAAGCATTTGAATATCTTCACTAGAAGCTTGGGATTCTCCCAAGTTCTCATTAGATTTTCCTTATTCATAATATAAAGGGGGAGTGGAAGTGTGTACAGGTCCACAGATGGTTATGTGTCAGGGGGAGTTACCTATTGCCATTGATGTCAAAGGGGGAGAGAATGTTGTAGGAAGAGGCGTCATGATCGGAGGGGGAGTATTTGTGTTGCCATCAATGCCAAAGGGGGAGATTGTTGATCAACGGTTGTCATTGATGTCAACCCAAGCAGCACCGGGGCTACCCAAATATTGCATGGGAATTTTGACCTAGAAAATTACTATATTCTGGGTTGATAATGCATTTGATGGTTTCTTCTTGTTGATATGTTTCCGTTGATATATGGCACACCACGTAATTCTTCATGGTTTGAGAGATATTCATGTTTGAAGTTTGTAACCCCAGTTAGTGGGCTAAAATCCCATGGGGTTGTGTCATGGGTCATTGAAAAGTCACAATTAATATTTTTTAAGCTCCTAAAATCCCTCCCACGTTCAGTTGTTGAAGCCCCTCTCAACCTAAGCATTTATATAAATTGTGATCCTCATATCCTCCTTATGCAAGGGATTTCACTATCTGAAACAGGTTATCGTGGAATTTTCACTCTAAATTTTTTTTGACAAAGTTTCAGAAGCTAAAATTTTTATGAGGTGAAGCCAAAATCCTGAGGAAGCACCTGTGAAAATTTCAGATCAAGGTACGAAATATTTGCGGAGATATGATCTGTGGAATTCAGTGTTTTTGCAGGGTCTTGAATTCATCTCAAAGAAGTGACCTTGGGAAAATCGTCATAACTCTCTTTCTGAGTATCGGATTGGAATTATGTAAAAATTGGTAGATAGTGCACAGAATTTAGTTTTTTCCCTATCAATTTCAGAGTCAAATGAATAAATAGTGACACGTGGCACACCGTAAAATTTTGCTCTACTAAAATAGTCCATAATTAGGTCATTGTGAGAGATTGTGCATAACTCTCTCTTGAAGAATCCAACTTGGGTCAGACCTATGGAATTATAAAGAAGACTCAGAGGAATACTACAGGACCAAAAATCGCATATTGGGGATCTAAATAACATAGATACACCAGATTCAATATCGAGCTCCTAGAAGGCAAGAAAAAGCTAGATCATATGTTGTCAAGGGCTGCAAAGGATTAGACTTTCTAGGGAAAAAAAGTAAAGCAAGGTGCAATAGAGGGTAGCATGACAAGAGAAGCAACCAAGGTGTAGATCAGCAGTAAGAAGTTTATCACATGAAGTCTTCAAGTGGGCAGCACTACATATAGTCACTGTAAAGGTATAATTGTACTTGTTGGGTGTGGAGCCTGATTATCTTGTTTACTTTGTATCACAACACTGGACCCTGTACCTTAAAAGGGGCAGAAACGCCGCCTGTAATTAATCGCTGCCGTGGGGGGTCCAGGGTGGGGCGGCAGTGCTTTTCGGAGCCCCCCCCTGGTGGGGGTTTTCGGGGGCAGCACCCCCGAAGCTAAAAACAAATGTAAAATTTCCTTGTAAAAGTATAGTAATTTCTAGTCAATCTGGGTCGTTCATTAGGCAAATGATCTGATGGTAGAAGTTATGTTTAGATTAGAGTTTTTTGCCCTAGAAGGAAACCCCTCATTTTTATGAGGGCATTTTATTGCGGCTGTGCATTGTATGTGTATTCTCGGAGCGAGAAACAGAGAGGGAGACTATGAGAAAGAACAGAGGATATTACAGTGAATCTGCTGTAGGTTTTGTCTCTTCATTTTTGCTAGATAATAGAAAGGCAGGACTGGCTGTTCGGGGTGGACGTAGCCCAAACTGGGTGAACCACATATATCAGTGTCTCTCTAGTTTTATGTGTTTTGTGTGCTTTTATTTTCTGCATATTTTATGTGTTTCATTTCTCCATAATATATAATTTTATAACAACTGGTATCAGAGCCGAAGGTATATTTGGCTAATAAACTCGCAGGAAAGAAGGGTTCCTGGTTCGAGTGGGAGTAATTACGGATGATGGTAAGTTTAGGGTCGAGAAATTTAATGGCCAAAACTTCCAGCTGTGGAAGATGCATATGGAAGATTATCTGTATCAGAAAGATCTATACCTACCATTGAGCGGAAAAACAAAGAAGCCGACGGCCATGACAGACGTGGAATGGAACATTCTTGATAGAAAGGCACTCGGAATAGTACGGTTGTGTCTTGCAGCATCAGTCGCTTTCAATATTTCGAAGGAAAAAACAACAGAGGGTTTGATGCAGACGTTGGCAAAACTATATGAAAAACCCTCAGCCTCAAACAAGGTATTTATTATGAAACGACTATTTAATATGAAGATGTCGGAAGGTGGATCTATTGCAGACCATTTAAATGAATTTAATACAGTTACCAGTCAGTTAAGTTCTGTAGGGGTAAACTTTGATGATGAAGTTAGAGCTCTGTTATTCTTGTGCTCATTACTAGAGAGTTGGAATGGTTTAGTAATGGCCATTAGTAACTCTGTCTCTGGATCTAGTACTTTAAAGTTTGATGATGTTGTTGGTGCTATCCTTAGCGAGGAAATGCGACGGAAAAGCTCCGGTGAGACATCAGGTAATGCTTTGAGTGTAGAGTCTAGGGGAAGAAGAATGGAAAGAGGAAAGAGCTCGGGATATTGCAGTAAATCAAGGAAAGGCAGATCCAAGTCCAGATCGGGGATAGTGTGCTGGAAATGCGGAAAGAAAGGACACCTAAAGAAAGACTGTAGATCTCGGAAGGGAAAAGAAGGAGATGCACAACAAGAAAATAATCATGAAGAAAATGTGACAGGTGATGTGTTACAAGATGATTTGATTCTTTGTTTAGAAAATGTTACTGATTCTTGGGTTGTAGATTCAGGGGATTCATTCCATGCCACACCTGATAAGAAATATTTTCATGACTATGTTCAAGGAGATTTTGGACAAGTTCGTTTGGGTGATGATAAACCCTGTAAAATTGTTGGAATGGGTAAAGTTCTTGTAAAACAACAGAATGGAAACCAATAGCTACTAAAGGAGGTAAGGCATGTTCCAGATCTGAAGAAAAATCTGATTTCAACAGGGCAGTTAGGCAGTGAAGGTTGTGTGACAACTTTCACAGATAAAACTTGGAAGGTCACCAAAGGATCCCTGGTAATAGCAAAAGGCGAAAAGGTTGGTACATTGTATTTATGCAATGGTATTTCTAACTCTGTTAATGCTTTAACTTCCAAAGGAGCAGATGCAGCATTATGGCATCATAGGCTCGGACACATGAGTGAGAAGGGAATGAAGATTCTTCACTCAAGAAATTTTTTGCCAGGATTGAAGAATGTTGATTTGGATTTCTGTGAGAATTTCATTTATGGAAAACAAAAGAGAGTCAGATTTCTCAGAGTTGGGAAAGAAAAGAAGAGCGAAAAATTGGAGCTTGTGCATACAGATGTATGGGGACCTGCTCAGGTATCATCTCTCGGTGGCTCTCGCTATTATGTTACATTTATTGATGATGCAACTAGAAAAACTTGGATTTATTGTATTTAGAATAAATCTGATGTATTTGATACTTTTAAGAAATGGAAAGCTTTGGTTGAGATTGAGACAGAAAAGAAGTTGAAGTGTCTCAGATCAGATAATGGAGGTGAATATTGCAGAAAAGAGTTTGATAGGTACTGTTCAGAGCATGGAATTCGTAGAGAGAAGACAGTTCCAAGAACACCACAAGAAAATGGTGTGTCAGAAAGGATGAACAGAACAATCATGGAGCGTGCAAGGTGCATGAGATTTCATGCAGGATTGCCTTTACAATTTTGGGCAGATGCTGTAGATACTGCTATTTATCTAATAAACAGAGGGCCTTCAAGTTCCTTGGATGGTGGTATTCCAGAGGAAGCATGGACAGGTAAAAAGGTAAACTACTATTTTTTAAAGCCTTTTAGTTGTGAGGCCTTTGTCCATATTAATAAAGAAAACAGAACAAAGCTTGAGGCAAAATCAAAGAAATGTACCTTTATTGGATATGGTGCTAATGATTTTGGTTATCGCTTATATGATTATGAAAATCACAAAATCATTAGGAGCAGAGATGTAATATTCAATGAAAAGGTCTTGTATAAGAATCAGCTGCAGAAAAAGAAAGCAAAGAATACACGGTTCTTGATGAGATAACTGAAAAAGTAAAGGTGCCTGAAAATAATAATAATCAACAACCACAGCAGCAGCAACCACCACAACAGCAACAGGCACCTCAAACACCTCAAAGTGGTGTTAGAAGATCTACCAGGATAAGTAGACCCCCTGAACGATACTCTCCTTCATTATATTATTTATTGTTGACTGATTCTGGTGAACCTGAATGTTATGAAGAAACAATGCAGGTTGAAAGTAGGAAGAAGTGGGAGCTAGCCATGGAAGAAGAGATGGACTCCTTAATGCATAACCAGACTTGGGACTTAGTCAGGTTTCCTGCAGGTAAAACTACATTGCAGAATAAATGGGTTTACAAGCTGAAGGAAGAAGATGGAGGAAAACAGAGGTACAAAGCTAGACTTGTGGTGAAGGGGTTTGCACAAAATAAAGGTATTTATTTTGATGAAATATTTTCTCCTATTGTTAAGATGAATTCAATCAGAACCATCTTAAGTCTTGTAGCAGCGGAAGATTTACATCTTGAACAGTTAGATGTAAAGACAACATTTCTCCATGGAGATTTGGAGGAAGAGATATACATGCAGCAACCAGAAGGATATGAGGTAAAAGGGAAAGAAAAGTTGGTGTGCAGGTTAAAGAAGAGCTTGTATGGCTTAAAACAGGCTCCAAGGCAGTGGTATCTAAAATTTGACAAGTTTATGTCTGAACAAGGTTATACTAGATGTCACTCTGATCATTGTGTTTATCTAAAAAGGAAAAATGATGGCAGCTATATTATATTGTTATTGCATGTAGATGGCATGCTTGTTGCAGGATCTAACATGCAGGAAATAAATGTGCTCAAAATAAAATTGGCAAATTCATTTGCAATGAAGGATTTGGGAGCTGCAAAACAAATCCTTGGTATGAGGATAACTAGAGACAGAAAAAATCGTAAATTAACACTGTCTCAGAATGAGTACATAGAAAAGGTGTTGAAAAGATTTAATATGCACAATGCAAAACCAGTTAGTACACCTTTTGCTAGCCATTTCAAACTTAGTAAGGAGATGTGCCCAAAGACCCAAGAAGACATGGACTATATGTCTAAAGTTCCATATGCATCAGCAGTTGGAAGCTTAATGTATGCAATGGTCTGCACAAGGCCTGATATTGCACATGCAGTGGGAGTTGTAAGCAGGTACATGAATAATCTAGGAAAAGAACATTGGATGACAGTAAAATGGATTCTCAGATATTTGAGAGGTACCACAAATCAAGCATTATGCTTTGGTGGTTCAAACATTTCTCTACAGGGATATGTTGATGCAGATATGGCAGGTGACAGAGATAAAAGGAGGAGCACTACAGGATATGTATTTACTGTAGGTGGAACAACTGTCAGTTGGGTTTCAAAAATCCAAAGTGTTGTTGCAATTTCAACAACAGAAGCCGAGTATGTTGCTGCTACAGAGGCTAGTAAAGAAATGATTTGGTTACAAAGGTTTATGGATGAATTGGGTAAGAAGCATGATATGGGCACACTATACAATGATAGCCAAAGTGCTATTCATCTTGCAAAGAACTCAACATTTCATTCCAGGACTAAACACATACATCTCAAGTACCATTTCATACGGTCAGTATTGGAATATGGAGAGTTGAAGCTGGAAAAGATACACACTAGCCAGAATCCTGTAGATATGCTAACAAAATTTGTAACCAAGGAGAAACTAAGAACATGGTCAGTTTCAATTGGTATTCAAGGATGACGATGAATATGAAAAATAGCCAGGTCCAAAGAGGAGTCATTGTCCAGCAAATGAAGCAACGGTGGAGTTGCTACAATAAGTCTCCAAGTGGGAGATTGTTGGGTGTGGAGCCTGATTATCTTGTTTACTTTGTATCACAGCACTGGACCCCTGTACCTTAAAAGGGGCATCAATGCCACCCGTCATTAATCGCTGCCGTGGGGGGTCGCTAAAAACAGATGTAAAATTTCCTTGTAAAAGTATAGTAATTTCTAGTCAATCTGGGTCGTTCATTAGGCAAATGATCTGACGGTAGAAGTTATGTTTAGATTAGGGTTTTTTTCCCTAGAAGGAAACCCCTCATTTTTATGAGGGCATTGTATTGCGACTGTGCATTGTATGTGTATTC
The DNA here is from genome assembly GCA_034641835.2 of Pinus albicaulis. Taxonomy (NCBI): domain Eukaryota; kingdom Viridiplantae; phylum Streptophyta; class Pinopsida; order Pinales; family Pinaceae; genus Pinus; species Pinus albicaulis. Next base: position 1,000,094,187 of record CM076576.1, read on the forward strand.
TCGGAGCGAGAAACAGAGAGGAAGACTGTGAGAAAGAACAAAGGATATTACAACGGATCTGCTGTAGGTTTTGTCTCTTCATTTTTGCTGGATAATAGAAAGGAAGGACTCGCTGTTCGGGGTGGACGTAGCCCAAACTGGGTGAACCACGTATATCTATGTCTCTCTAGTTTTATGTGTTTTGTGTGCTTTTATTTTCCGCATATTTTATATGTTGCATTGCTCCATAATATATAATTTTCTAACAGTACTAAGTCATTGTAAATACATTATTGTAAAAATTGTACTTGTGTCTATCTACTAAGAGTTGAAGAGGCAGTGTCGGGAGGTCTAGGATCAACATTAGGTGGTTGGGTCATAGTTGGGGTTATGGTCTAGTGTGTCTTATTCTTCTACATCATTCTATATCATTGTAAAGTGGACCATTTTCCCTGGTACGGGAGTCCATTCTTCTTTTATTCTTCTACAAGGTGGTAGGGTGGTGCAAGGGTGAGTTGTAGCTCATTGGGTGTTGGGGCATCTGTTTAGTTGACTACTGAAGAATCTCAGGCGTTGGAGCATCCATCTAGTTGGAGATGGTGAAGAATTATTTTCTAGATTCTAGGAATTTGGAGCTTTATTTTCAATTGGAGTTGAATATTAAAGAATTATTAGAAAAACATTAGGTGGTTTTTGTCCCGGAGTGGGTTTCCACCTTAAAAACAGTGTGCATTTTTGTTCCTTTTGTTTGCTGCTATCATTGTACAAACATTGATAACAATTGAATATTAACTAATGCTCTAATTGAAAGGAATACTAATTCACCCCTCTCTCAGTATTTCCAACAAGAAGAACATGTCTTGCATGTGAAAAGGGTGCTTGATGTTTTGAAGAAAGAGAAATTATTTCTTAAAATTTCAAAGTGTGAGTTCAGAAAGACTTCTTTGGTTTATTTGGGACACATTGTAGGAGGATGCGAGTTGATAATTGATCCTTCTAAAGTGGAATTTATTTTGAATTAGCCCACTCCTAAAATAGTAACAGAGGTAAAAAGTTTCTTAGGCGCATCTCAGTATTGGAGAAAGTTTATTGCTAACTTTTCTTCCATTACAACTCCTATTCATGTAGTGACAAGTGTGAAGAAAGGCTTCCAATGGAGAAGAAAGCAACATAAATATTTTGAAGATTTAAAATACAAGATCATTTTAGCTCTAGTCCTTGCATTACCAAATTTGAGATAGCCATTCGAGATACAAACCGATGCTAGCGATTATGCCACGGGCGCAGTACTTTTCCAACATGGTAAGCCTATCGCTTTTCATTAAGAAACATTCAATGGTGCTGTAACTAATTATCCTACATATGAAAAAGAGCTCTATGCATTGGTAAAAAGCATAAAGAAATGGAAACACTACTTTATGGGTAAAGAGAGAATTATACATACCAATCACCAACCATTACAGTACTTGTAGTCGTAAACAAAATTGCAATAATCACGACATTTCAGGTGGACAGGATTTCTTCAATAGTTTCACTTGGTTATAAGGTACAAGAAAGGTCTTTTCAATAAATTTGCTGATATGCTTTCAAGGCCAATCATAAGTGCTTCTACTTAAAAATGATTCTATTGTACATGAGAGTTACATAGAACAATATGCACATGATGTTGATTTTCAAGATGTGTATGCTAGTTTGAATGAAGGGAATCAAGTTGAGGAAAATGATTATCACATGCATAAAAATTTGTTGTTTCATTTGGGCAAGCTGTTTATATCACAAGGAGAGAGGCTTAGTGTCATGAGAGAGGCTCATTCGTCTCTTATTGCTGGACACTTTGGGGAAAGCAAAATAGTGGCGCATCTACAAAGGTATTGCTATTGGCCTCGCATGATAGATAGTGTGTCACGTTTTATAAGAGGTTGTTCTATGTGTGCAAAAAGAAAGCATAGAAATACAAATCTTGGTTTGCACATGCCACTACCGATACCATCAAGGCCATGGGAGAGTGTTTCCATGGAATTTGTTGGAGATCTAGCTATGTCAAGAAAACAACATGATTATCTTTATGTAGTTGTGGATAGATTTAGTAAAATGTGTATAATTATGCCATGTAAGAAAACCATTATTGCTGAAAAAACTACTGAACTTTATTTTCAACATGTATGGGTTCATTATGGATTGCAAACTTCCATTGTTAGTGACATGGATTCCAGGTTCATTGGGAATTTTTGGTCCAATATTTGGAATATGATGGACACAAAGTTGAAAAAGAGTACTTCTTTTCATCCAAAAACTGAGGGCCAAACCGAGGTGGTGAACAGAACCTTTGTGCATCTATTGAGAGGATATTACAGCAAACATCCCAAGTTGTGGGATGAACAACTGCATTACATTCAACAAGCTTAAAACCAGACAAAGCACTCTTCTACAAATACTTCACCTTTTGAAGCATGCTTTGGGTATTTGCCGAAATCATCATTAGACTTCATCTTTGAGAAGGATGTTGCAATTTATGGGCATAGTGATATTGATAAGGCTCAAAAGCTCATTAAGAAAATTCATATTATTCATCAACAAGTTCAAGAACAACTTGAGAAGAGTCAAAGAGAATACAAGGAGAGGCATGACAAACATAGAGTTGATCACAAGTTTCAAGAAGGAGATGAGGTATGGTTGCACATAAGAAAAGAAAGGATGCAAGGAGAAGGTAAAAAGCTCAAGCCTGCTCATTATGGTCCATTCAAGATCATTAAGCAAGTTGGTAACAACGAATTTCAACTTGAATTGCCTTCATATATGCAAATGTATTCAGTTTTTAATGTTGAAAATTTATGTTTGTATGAGCCCCCCTTGATTGATGATCAAGGGAGTGATGTTCAGCTACCTTCTATTGAAGATTTATCACCAGAAGTTCTGGATGAGCTCAAGGAGGATACCATCCTTGATAGGAGGACAAGAGCATCGAAGAGAAGAAGTGTTGACTACCTTCGAGTTGGGCTCAAAGGCAGTAAGCCCAGCAAGGAAAAGTGGATGGAAGTTAGAAAGGTGAGGGAGTTGTACCCTCATCTACTAAAGAGGTAATAAAAGTCTTTTGGGGTCCAAAATCTTCCTAATGGGGAGGTATGATCAGGAGATCATGATTTTTTCTCAAAATTGAAAGTGCTCAAAACTGTACCAAACCTAAGCGACTGGGTAGATCTCGTCATACTGATTCTGGCACTGTGAACGATTCGAAAAACTGATGTTGTATGAGGGAGATATTGCGTTTTGATCGATTTCCCATACATCTAAAATTTTTGTGATAGGGGTGACTGGGATGCCTAATCAGCATGTAGGTATAGTCAACAAAAAGGGAATATTCTCAAAATATTTTGATTTCTCTAATCCTATGAGGTTTCGACACGTGGCATATCCTAGTTTGTTGAAGGGTTGTATGAGTTTGTCTTCGGGCCAATGAACGGGTGACACGTGGCCAGCTTGGAGGCTGCCACATGTCCCCTATACTGAGTTATAAAATTATGGTTGGGGTCCGAGGGGTTCGACCCCGTGACCTCCGGCGCGCCTGCAAGACCCGCCACCAACTTTTCTATCACAAGTTTCTTAACCTATTAGCACTTCATGTACATTTAAGTTGTATTGAAGTGCAAGTTGGGGGTTGGGGGGTGGGGGGGGACCACCGGCGGCCTCGTTTGTTGGTCACATGTCACAAAATTTAACCGTAACATAATCTAAAAACCTCGACAGATAACGTTCGACAACTCTACTGCAGGTATAATGCTAACAGGTATCACATGCAAACATTTGGAGCGCAATTTGTGACGGGAATGCCAACGGTTGCATAACTCTACCTCCATTGCAGTTCTGCACCAAAATGTTTGTTATGTAGTTTTTAAACCATGACCACAGGGTTTAATGGGGGTTGGCATGTGGCCACCCCGCCCCTTAACCACAAATTTAAATGTAAAGGTTTGCGTTGGCGAGATTTTTGGAGTGCCACTAAATTTTAGTGTTTTTTATATTTTAACTACAGTTAAATGCGGTTCTCCACAATTAGTGGAGGTTTCGTAGCTGCCATTGGGAAAATGGCTAGGGAGGTCAATTTTTGACCAATTTGGGTGAAACAAGAGTCTACCTAGACTAATTTGAGCATTCTGGAGCCATTGGTGTAGAGAAAACAACCATTGGAGGCTTGAAAACATATGTATTTTTAGTTTTTAGAATAATGACAAAGAGGAACATGCCATTGGGATCTGGACCAACAGATGTAGCCCAGGAGGGGTGAAATGCTTCATCATGCCTGCTGTGTAAATATTACGTGTGATGTTATTTCTTTGTTAGACACTACTATTCCATGTTATTTAGGCTTACTTACATAATTCAAACTCACAAATTCACTATGTTTCATGGTTAAATTCCTCATTCCTTAAGCAAACAAATGGAGAGAAATATGTACATGTTTTATAAATGAAAATAAACTTAGCAAAAAAAACTAATACAGTCCTTTAAGATTAGTAAATATCTGTATTTATAATGTATTTTATGTAATACACAAATGTGATGTTTTATACTCAAAATAAAATTTATATTTTTTAACAATTTAATATGTCTCGATTGTTTAGTAAATCCAAATTAGACAAATTTATAATAAATACTTATTTCAGTAGCAACAAATATTCCAAATACATCAAATTATTATTTCCATTAAATTACAATGATAACTACACCAAAGGTGTTATTCTACGAAGTTGGTTGGGAAAACACTGTTTGCCCCAGCCAATCCTAAAGCCCCATTTTTGTCGTTCCAGAAAGTTAAAAATTGCTAGGTGGAAAGGGTCTAGATTCTTTGTCAAGGGCCCTGAGTCATCAAGATATGTTGGGTTCTTCAGGTCCTCTTCCGAATTGTGGAGTGGCGTGGAAGGATAAGATAGGTGTTATACAGAATTATGATCTACGGATGAATCAAATTCCCTAAGTGTGGTGCTAGGCACTTAGAACAACATATGAAGAATTCAATATCACTTTATCTAAGAATAAATAGACACACAGAATGATAGAAGAACCTACTTGGTATCCAAGTGCTTCTTCTTCTCCTTTTGTCACTTTTGTTGTAGCCTCCAATCCAACTTAGATCTCTGGATTGATTCCTGCAAGTATAAATAGAGAAAAAAAAATAGGTTGCAATATACATATGCCTGCTTATATTAATCACTCAAATCAATTAGATGTGAAACATATATATCATTCAAGAATCCAATGCATGAGAAATATAAACATAAACATAGACCAATATGGGAAAATTAAAAAAAAAAATTATTAAAGAGTAGAAGGGGGAGGTTACAACCAATGATCGATTTGGCTCCAACTTCATCCCAGCCTCATCACATCCAACATCACACCAACAACATATCAGCACTTTCACTCTCTCAATTGAGAATCCAACATCATTTCTTTACAAAAATTCTTCCTTCCCTAGCACTAGGATCTATCCTCAATTTATAGGGAAATTGATAGTAGTTTCTCAATGAATGACTTTCTAAGAATAGGCAAGACATGTTTCCAAGTTAAGAGGTGTTAGATGGACACTTGGATTCAAATTTTGACACATATGGACTCTTCTAGAAGGCACTGGCCATGTGGAGATTCCAGAACAATGATAATTTAGCTCCCGATTGACCAACGCACCCTTGAATGTTAGGAAGTGCATTGCAATGCACCCTTGAATGGAGGGAGGTTCATATGAAACGTAGTTAGTCCCTTGATAGGCAACATTGGTGAACTCATAAGTGATATAACATATACTTCAAACCTTAGAAATCTCAAAATAGAAGTCATGAAAGATTTGTTCTTCTCTTAGGGCATATAGCAACTCCAATGTAAGGGGATGGTAGACCCTATTTCATTGGTCCTAGGGATGATGTTCAATTTTACCAAGTCATGGGGATGATGCCCAAATTGACCTATAACAACTGCCCCCTAAAGCATGAAGTTGAAATAATAATAATATTTTGAATGAGATGCTTTACGACGTGATGAGTTGGAACTGAAGCAGAGTGGCGACCTGCATCAATAGCACAATACATTACATCATGATATTTCATCTTGATCATGAATTGCTGAGGGAGGCATTCCCATGCACAACACATAAACTATCTAATAACATGTACATAGTGCAAAAAGTCATCTACATTAGAATGTTTCCCAAAACATACATGCCTATAGATATAGGCCCATGTTCAGATGACGATATGTATGTAAGGTCACCGTATAGATGATGTGTACAACAATATTGAAATCATAGCCTGGATGGCTGAAAATAGATCCGAGCTCTTCTTATCTCATTCACTCGATTTTTTGGGTATAAGTCTATCCATGAGAATATATGATTTGTAGTCGAACATGGTAAGACATTGTTTGATTACCAGCCAATGATGTGAGCTGTTAATAAACATGAGAGAACCATCATTGATGTTAATAGCTCTCAAGGTACTGCAGTGCATTTCTTAAGGCATGAATAGATGATTTGATGTCGAACAACAAACAAAATATTTCGGTCAAAGGTCTGGAAGTGAGGATCTTGTCGATGGTGTAACAAGCCTCATGGTATTGGAAGATGATGTTTCTAAGTAAACTTCCTTGATGATGATTTGATGTCGACAGGAAGTGAATTTATCACGAAACGAGAGTTAATGATTTTAGAGACAAAATGTGATTTGATATAGCAATGTTCAGGTATGATTTTCATGAGAATGAAGGTTTATAAGTATTGCAGAAGGATGAGTATTCACTAGATGACTTATCTTGAACATATTGGCGGCACTGAGATGAGTTGGTAGCATTGACCCAAAACCGAAGTGAAGGTATGATGAACCATAGGTATGAATGAACCATCAAGAATATTACCCAACCCAAACAATCATAATGATGGAGTGAAGTGTCATGTTCAAGAGCGATCTGCTACCGTAAAAGTTATGTTCACTTTCCCAAATTTTCCCCAGTCATTTGTCAACTAGTACCTCTTTATTTTTTAACAAGATTGAGGAGGATAACATATGATTGATCTATAATTCAACCCTTCGAGCGAATATGCATCGCTATTTACTAATTTAACAAGTCTAGTGATAAATGAAACTCGATTCTTGACATGATCGACAAGCACATCGCTATTTTATGTTTTAACGAGCCCAACGATAGTGATAGCCCGGTCCTTTTCATATTTAGAGAGTTTTTAAAAGAGGAAAAAAGAAAACTCCATGAGTCCTTTTTCATAAAGTTGTCGCTCAGATCCTAAAAAGTGTAAATAATATCTAAGAGAACCTCCTAGCCATGTTCAACTACAGTTTTCCCTTTTTGTAAATAATCTATCTCAGTTCAAAAAAAGGGTTAAAATTATACTAAGTATATGTCAATTCATTTACTTTTACGAGCTCGAAAAGAAAAGTGCTCGGAAATATTTTCACATTATCGAAGTATGAAAAGAGATAAAAGAAGACTCCAGGGGTTCCTTTTTCGTCGTTATCAAAACTCGAAAAAGAGATAAAAGTGCACTTCAAGTCCTTTTTCATTTTTATCAAATCTTGAAAAATAAGGATAAAAGTATGCTTTGTGGTCAAATCATTATTGAATAAGTGTGCATGACTAATATGCTATATCAACTGTAAACCCATTCAAAACAACATCAAATGGATTAAAAATACATGTTTCATGATAAAAAAATGAATAAAACCATAGTCACAGCAATAAATATGATTTGAAAATAATCAAATGACTAAATAAAAGAGTTTCACTGTTCATTTTTACCATTTGAAAGGTACCATTTGCATTTTGGAGCTCTGAACTTGTTTTTTGTCCCCGAACTTTAGCTGTTGATTGTGATCGATTATGTGGACAATTTTCCTCATCGTTTGATACAGGTTGGTGATATCAACCTCCTCTTTCCTTGAGTAGTCTTTTGGTTTTATTTCATTGGAATTTTTTAGGGATTTGGGTCCCTTATGGTAAATTTATTTTCCAAAGAGGGAAACACACCTTTGGATGTCAAAACCTACATTGGAATGCACCTGAAATTAAGGCTAGGTGCATATGCAACACTCTGTCTCTTGACCAAGGACACGTATTCATATTTTTTATTCTTGTAGTGTGCCCAAATTTTGCGTAGTTTAATGCATGAAAAGGGTCCTAATGAGTCTTATGGTTGTTGTTATCACTCAACAAAAAGTGAAACATCATTTGACATAGTATTAGAGGTTTATGTGTTAAAGGTATTGTCATAGAATTAATTTTTCATTACTTGGTAAAGGAAAATTTAAAATTTTTCTTATTAGCCTATCCTAAGGTCCAAACCCAACCCCATTCAAGTCTTTTCATGTCACATCAGTCATTATTTCTTGACATATTTCATTTCCCAAGATTACAACTCATAAAAGGTCATTTTAGCCAAGAATTCCTACTTTTGTAGTGAATTACACAGAAAAAACACACTTTTCACTATGAAACTGTTAATACTTTCGTAGCGAAACTGCTCAGAAATACACTAAGTACGCTACGAAAGGAGGTATAGTTGTCTGTATTTTCAAAACAGGTTCTAGGTGTTAGTCAATGATTGGAAGGGGTAAGGTAGATGCCATTCGAGTCAGTTAGGGTTAAATCAAGGTACAATGCTCATGGCTGAAGTCATTATTACCATTTTAAGCATGTATGAGTCATGATTATGCCATGAGTTGTCATCGAAACTTTAAAATATTTCCCAATTGAGTCATTTTTCATTCTCTGCTCCCTCTTTGAATTTTATTGAGCTTTGGAGAGCTATTTTACTAAGCCCAAGTTGTGGCAAGCATTTTCAAAAGTTTGCAGGTATCACTAATCAAGAGAGGCAGAGAAGCACATAAAAGTACCATGGCTGCAAAGAGGAATACCAACAAAGGTGGCCACTATCTCAGATATGATCCATCAGACATGAAATTGATAAATGAAGACCCAATAGATTCAGAATTTTTTAGAAGAATGGGGTGTTTGCAGTTTTTCCAAATATTGCAAGGATGCCATGTGCATGTTTCTAAAGAGTTTTCCATCAATTTCAATGGGACAACTGCAAAAGTGGAAATGTTGAACCTCACTATAACACCAAAGACGATTTCAGCAACAACAAGAATTCTAAGAGGAGGAGAACAGTGGTTCAAAGGTTTCAAATTAAACATGCAGGAATGTAAAGAATTTATCAAGCCAGAACATAGTGAGATTGACCTTACAAATTCCATTCCAAGGAGCTACATGAAAGAAAACTTCTCAAAGCTACTACTTATCATCCATAAGTACTTCACTTGTGAAGGGAGGTATCATATGGTTTATTCTTACCACTTCAAGCTTTTGCTACATTTTGTTGGTAAGAAATCTCTTGATCTACCTTTTTACTTATATATAAGCTAGGCGAAAATGGAAAATAAAGTTCAAGCTAAATCTGAAGGAAATAAAACCTCACTCTTTAATCATGGTTTAATCAAGTTGCTGGTTTTAGAGGTGTTAAAATGATTAGGCAGAGACTGGTCTTTTTTTCTGTGTGTCAGTGGTTTTGAAGTGGATGCCATTACCCCTAAAAGAACTCCTAAACCTAGAGGTATACCATCACCTTCTGTGGTAGAACAAAGTGAACCTTTAGTGGCAGAGAAAAATGAACCTATAGGGGCAGAGAAAAGTGAACCAGTAATCATGGAAACAAAGCAATTGCAGAAACTTGATACACCTGTTGTTTTACCTACAAAACAAAAGCCAACTGTGATCAAACCTGCAAATTAATAAGCCAAATGTGAGTAAACATGGTGGCAAAAGGATTAAAAGAACCCAAACAGTGGCTAAGGTAAATTTAGAAGACATTCTGCATGCTATTGATGTTGAAGAGACTCCCATAGTCCAAGCTAAGTATATAGATGAGGGAGGAAAGAACCTCAAGAAGTCCAAATCAAAAAAGAAATTAGAGTTTGAAGGCGAGGATGTTGGTTTCATGTTTCAGGCTAGGAAACCCATGAAATTACATGCTAGAAAACTCTTGGAAAGAAGTAAATAAGTTCAACCACCACCAAGCATCATTGGCCTTTCATCACCTGCAAAAGAAGAATCAGTCATCAAGAAAAAGAAAGGAAAGGAGAAAATAATTGAAAAAATAAAGATTGAGGTTCTTAAAGAGCAGTTGAAGTTAGAAAATCATGAAATAGAAGTCTTGAAGAAAGAGGTAAGGAAACATAATTTTCAGAAGGTGCAGTTTGAGAAAATGAAATAATTTTGGGAAGAGCAGGTTGAAAATGTGTCAAAGACCTTAGATAACACACAACAATTGATCAAATGGACTCAACAATTGATCAAATGGACTCAACCATTAAGAGGAGAGGTGAATCATATCAGAAGAATGAACATGCACTTGAAATCTAGGATCATAAAGCTAAAATACCAATTCAAAGACCTCCAAGAGCAGTTAGAATTGATCCATGAGGAGCTGGAGAAGAAGGGCTTAAAGATGATTGTAGTGGCCATAGCTCAACTTATCATTAATGAAGAGGAAACACCTCAAGGCTTTTAAGTTGAATTTGATTATGTTATGAGAGATTAATGGCATGTTAAAGACCAATTTTCTACAACTAGAGGTTAATTTTTTTGAGACAGGGTCAAAATCTTGAAATTTCACAACTTTTCACAGTTTCGTAGCGTTTCCTAGGCTTGAAGCCAGGAAAATGCTACAAAAATTTCTGTAGGTGTCTTTTTGCCTTTAAAACCACTTTTTGCAGCTTTTAAGAGGGGGGAATGGTGAATATTAGGTGTCATGTCATGATGGACACCATGCAAGAGCCAAGAAGCAGAAATTTTGAGTACAAAATCCATTTTTTGGACGCTACAAAAGCATGCTACGAAACTACCCCGTTTTCATAGTGAGCTATTTTTTGAAGCTTTCTGAGCAGTTTTGGATAGGTGGACACATCCAAAAGGTCAAGGGACCTTGCCACCAATCATCTATTACTTGAATACCATGCAATGGAGATAGCTCATCAGCTGAAGCTTTCATTTGAAGATAGGGTCTTGTTTTCCTGAAAATGGGGTTTGGTTCCATATGTTGAGGAGGATATTTAAGATGTCAAATAGTGATGAGCTATGTCATAGCCTATTCGAACATGTGAGGCTTATTTTTCAGATATGTAACTGTTTTAAAAGATAAGGTAGTTTCATGTAATAAATAGGATTTTGAGTCCTATTAGGAAAATGTATGTTTTAGAGTGTAGTTGTCATTTTCTGATTAAAAGACATGTTTTTCTATTATGTAAGGTGTCATAGGAAGAGTTAGATGAATCTAGCCAAGAGATAGATCATCCCTATTGTAAGAAGGTCTATTTAAAGGCATATTATCAAATTTGTAATGGTTTGGTTATTTTTTTCACCATATGTTGCGTTATGTAATTTGACTGATATCAGTAATATAGAGGACTTATTCTTGACAGACCTGATATTCTCATGGATTTTTTAATGTATTTCTGATCTATATTTTTATGTGTACCACTTGCAGTAGATTTCATCTTTATTACTTAGAATTCATATGTTTATGCTCTGACTTTCTTTATTGATGAAAGGATTGTGTTGTCCTATGTTCTATGAGTGATTTGACTTTGTTAAAGACTCTTATCTACCTCAGATTCCATGTCAAGGAACCTTGCCACTAAATCTAATTATTTTTTGACTCCATAAGGCCAATGGTTGTAATCCTGCATTCTTTTCAACCTACATACATAAAAACCAGGTTACTTTTCAAATAGAGTTATCCATCTAATCCTATCATTATCTAATATCATAAACCCCTTTGAGAGAGCCCTCTCAAACTGAAGAGGCTAAGCTTCAATCAAAGGCTGGTTTGAAACAGTTACATAGAGTTGCCTGATTAGCAGCCAATCAAGTGCAATTTTGTGATAAAATTTTTGTGTGTCTTCCAGGAGCCGAAAGATATACTTTCCCAAAATTTTGAAGGTGAAATTTTGAAGGTAGCAGGAGATCAGAATTTGTTCAAGGTTGCGACTACCTTGGTGTCTCCATTCAAAATTCATATGATCAAAGGTGGCTTCAAAAAGGAGATACACGAGGAGTAATCCTAACCCAGATCCACCTAAAAATGTGGACATTCCAAACACAATCTCCAGAGGTATTCAAGGAATTTCTGCAATATCAGGTACTCCATTACATACAATGTCCTTGTCCTCTGAAGTTTTAAGAAGTCATGAAGATAAAAATTTTGATGATAAAATTTAGGAAGTCTTTTTTAGGTCTGAAAATGAAAAAGAATTGACTAAAATTGTCTTAGACCTACATAGAAGAGGTATTGATACCTCGGCCTTACTTACTCAAAAACATAAAGAAGATTTTTGGGAAGAAATTACTTCAGATTTTCTGTTAGAGAGAGAATCTTTGGATAGGTTGAAGGAACTAGACCCATTTGAGTTTTTGTTAAGAAGTAAATCTAGTGTCCCTCTTCTGGATTGGAGTTTAATTGTGACTGGACAAAAAATACCAAACATCCGTCCTCCTAACAGTTCCTCTTCCTCTACAGCTGTTGTCCCTAAAACTACCATAGTTCCATTCATCATGGCAGGAAATGTGCCACCTCCACCTACTGCTGCACCTGCTAGGTATGCCCCTCTTATTCTTATAGTTTTCCTTAATGCCATTCCTAGAAAATATTCTGCTAGAATCAAAACTTGGGGAAGTGATGGAGAGATTACAGCTGAAGAGCATGTAGACCAATTTAAGGACTTCATAGACAAGGAGGAGGTTGACCATGAGGATGTCAAGATGAGATTTTTTTCTTAGAGCTTTACTGGTGAGGTTAGAAATTGGTTCAAATCCCTTGCTACAGGAAGCCTACATAATTTGAATGAATTTGAAGATAGATTCTTAAGGAAGTGGGGAAATATAACCAACCTTGTACAATCTCTCACTGAATATAATAGTTTGAAGAGAGTTGTTGATGGGACTGTTCAAAACTTTTCAAAGATATTTAACAAAGTTTATGACTCCATCCTTGCCCATCTAAAGCCTCCTCTAGGAGCAGCTCAGTTGAGATATGTTGAATCCTTTGATTATGACTTTTCTATCTTGCTAAGAGAAAGATAACCCCCTTCACTTGCTAAAATTCAAAATGATGCAGTGAAGGTGGAGGTCAATCTGATAGCAGCAAAAAATTCCAAGATGGGAAAGACTAAATTGAAAGAAGAAGATAAGCCTTCCACCTCAGAGGATAAATTTGACTCCATGATGAAGACAATGGAAAAAATGATGGATAGGCTTTCCCTTGGGAATGCCTCTACTGTTGCACAACATGAAATTTAGTTTTGAAATCCTCAGTTTAGAAGACCTCAAAATTAGATGAGACCAAGGGAAAACAGAAATCAGCCTGACCCTCAAGTAAGGCCTCCTTTTCAGCAAAACTTAGTTGATGAAGAAAATAAACCTGAAATACAAGAAGAATCAATTAATTTCTTAGAGGAAAACATGTCAGGAATGTTTTTGACTAAGGTACAACATGATGAGTTAGATCATGATGTAAACAAGGGTGAGGAACCATCATACTATCTTAAAGGATATCAACATGCAATATTTGGGATGTAGAAACAATACAACCTCAAAAATAGAAATGTTCCCATTACTGCAAACAAAGCATAGCCCAAGAAAGATGCCCCTAAAGATGTTGAGGTTAGGAAAGATACACCTCCTCCTCCTACTGTCAAAGAGACTGAAAAATTTGCTTATGTTTTCAGTTTTGAGAGTGAGATCTCCAAGTTCAAAATCCCAGTCCCTTTTGGAGAAATTATTAAGGTGAATGAATACAGAAGTAATATTGTAAAAATGCTGAATTCCCAACCAGGAGCTGTTGATATCCTAAATGTTCAATAAGATCATCCAACCATATACTTGGGTCAAAGATTAGAGTATGAGCAGAATGAATAGGTGCCTCCTTTTTATGTGAGCCTTAGTATTCATGACATGAAATTGCATAATGCCATGTTGGATTCAGGGTCCTCTCACAATATTATGCCCAAAGTGATTATGGAAAGGATGGGATTGGAAATTACTAGGCCATATAAGGACTTGTTTTCTTTTGATTCAAAAATATTTCAGTACAGTGGTTTAATAAAAGATGTTGTTGTTGGTCTTACACAATTCCTTGCCAAGACAGTGTTCATGGAAATTGTGGTAGCAGACATGCCACCTAAGTTTGGCATGCTATTATCAAGGTCATGGGAAGAAAAGATCAAAGGTACAATGCATATGGACCTAACTTATGCCACCATTCCTGTTTTTGGTGAGAAAAGGAGACTATACAGAGAAACAAGGATGGCTTATATGGTAAGTAGTAAAGACAAACCTCATAATTTTCCAATATATGATGTTGATACTGAATTAGGATCTTCTATACTTTTCAATGAATTGAATGATGAAGTAGAAGATGAAAAGAAAGAATAAAATTAGCAAACTGAAATTCAGGAAATAGAAAATAAATAGACAGAAAATCAAAAAATAAATGAGGAGAAGGCACAAGGTTGGTGGTTTTTACACTTTGATGGATTAGCAGGAAGAAAGGGGGCAGGAGAAGGAATTTGGATCACAAATCTAGAAGATGAAAGTAAGTTCTTTTCTTACAAACTGAATTTGGATTGCACAAATAACATGGCTGAGTATGAATCTTTATTTTTGGGCTTAGAAATTTTGAAAAGAATGGGTGCCCAAAATATTTCTGTTTTTGGAGATTTTGAATTAGTTATTAAGAAAGTTGAGGGTGTATATCAAACTAAGTATGTGAGAATGAGGATATAAAGAAATTTTATCATGGATATGTTAAATAATTTTCATGAATATTCATTTATTGTGAAGACTAGGGACCAAAACTCAGTAGTTGACTCCCTAGCTATCTCTGCAAGTCTATTTATCATTCCTATACATTCCACTGAAATATATGAGGTTCAAGTTCACCATAGACCTGCTATCCCTGACAACATTATCCATTGGCAAGATTTTGAGGATGACCAGCAAGTCAAAAACTTTATAGAACTGAAAGAGGAGTTTGAAAGTATACAAGTATATCAACAAAACATGCTTGCTGAAACAAAGGGAGATTCTAAAGTGTTACAACTGAAGAATAACTCTATACCCAAAGGTCTCATACCCCTTGAGAAGATTTTTGATTAGAATGATGTGTTCAAGTCTCCTAGGATACAAGCTGATGATGGAGAGGTAGAGAGTTGTAACCTTGGTACAGTAGCAATGCCAAAATGATTAAGCTTTCAAAGTTTCTTTCAATTGACATGAGATAGAAATATATTGAGATGATGAAAAATATCATAGATGTTTTTGCATGGAGTTATGCTAATTTGAATAAGTATGATCCTACTATCATTCAACATACCATTCCTATTAAAGAAAATGAAAAGCCTTTCAGATAGAAGCTAAGGAGGATTATCCACTTCTCATGCCTCTGATTGAGAAGGAAATAACGAAGCTCTTTGATGCCAAATTATTTTTCCAATCATATTCTCAAAGTGGCTTGAAAACTTGGTTCCAGTCAGAAAAAAGAGTGGAGAAATCAGGATTTGCATTGAATTTAGAAACTTGAACAAAGCCTCTCTGAAGGAAGACTACCCTCTCTCAAAGATGAACCAAATTTTTCAGAACATTGTTGGTTCCCAAAGGATGTCTATGCTTGATGGCTTTTTAGGGTACAATCAGATACTTTTGCATCCATAAGATCAGGAGAAAACAACCTTTACCACACCATGGGGCACATTCATGTATGCCAAGATGCGCTTTGGTTTGATGAATGTAGGAGCGACCTTTAAAAGAGCAATGGAAATTTCCTTTTCTAAGGATAAGGATAAGTTGGTGGTTGTCTATCTGGATGACATAACCGTTTTCTCAAGGAGAGAAGAAGATCACTTGAAGCACCTAGAAAGGATTCTGCTGAAGCACAGAAGGTTTGGAATTTCTCTCAATCCCACTAAAAGCATTTTTTCTCTAACTTCAGGGAAGTTACTTGGGCATATTATTTCTAAATATGGGATTAATATTGGTCCAAGCAGGGTCAATGTTATTCATAAAGTGGATCTGCCTAGAAGCATAAAGGAAATTCAGTCTTTCCTTGGAAGGGTGAATTTTGTGAGGAGGTTTATTCCTAATTTTGCTGATATTTTAAAAGACATAAATAATATGCTAAAGAATGGAGCTGAAATCAAGTGGACAATAGAAACAAAGCACTCATTTGAGGAGAACAAGAAGGCACTCACTCAAGCACCAGTTTTGATCAGTCCGAATTTTACAAAATAATTTTTGGTTTTTACATTTGCATCATAAAATACAATTGCTAGAGTTTTGCTGCAGAAAGGACAGCAAGGTACTGATCAGCCCTTTTCATTTTTTATAAGGACATTAGATAATTCGGAGCTGAAGTACAAAATCTTAGAAAAGCAAGCTTATGCCTTGGTTAAAGCCATCACAGATTTTAGAATTTACATTTTGCATTCTAATGTCATAGCTTTTGTTCCTAATGCTGTTGTGAAGGACATCTTAACTCAGGATGATACTGATGGTAAGAGAGGGAAGTGGATATCTAACTTGCTGGAATATGATATAGAGATCAGACCCACAAAATTGGTCAAAGGTCAAGGACTAGCAAAGCTGATGGCATAGTCAAATTTTGACTGTCTTGATATGAATTTAATTGCAAAAATTTCAGAATTATCAGATGAAGATGAAGAGATGATTCCCATTGAAGAGAAGTACATCCTTTCAGACTAGTACAAATACATTGTTTTTGTCTTACATCATCAAAGAGCGCTTGCTGAATTGACAAAGTTTAAGTCAAGGTTTGTGAAGCTAAAGTCTTTTAGGTACTGCATCATTGATAAAAAGCTGTATTGGAAAGATACCGGTCGTATTCTTTTGAATTGTTTGTTGGAAGAGGAGGCTGAAAAAGTGATTGAGGAGTTTCACTAGGGGATTGTGGAGGTCATCATCATTTGAAGGCCACAGCAAATAAGATTCTTAGAGCAGGGTAATATTGGCCTACTATGTTCAAAGATGTCTACAAAAATATTTCTTCCTTCCATGAATGTTAGATTTTTTATGGTAAGAAGAAGCTTGTTCCTTTACCTTTGATGCCTATCTATGTTGAGGCACCATTTTAGTAGTGGGGGCTTGATTTTTTTGGTGAGATTCACCCATCATCTTCAGGTCAACATCGCTGGATTCTGACAGCAACTGATTATTTCACCAAGTGGATTGAAGCAATCCAAACTAGGCAAGAAAATGATTTAGTTATCATTTCATTTTTGGAAAATAATATATTTTCTAGGTTTGGATGCCCTATGAAGATCACCAATAACAATGCACAAGCATTCAAATCCAAGAAGTTGATCAGTTTTTTTCATAAATATCACATTACACTTGGAAATTCTACTGCATATTATCCAGAAGGTAATGGTCTTGCTGAATCTTCTAACAAGATCATTGTGAGGATTATTAAGAAGGTGTTGCAGGAAAATAAGAAGTCATGACATTTGAAGCTGAAGTATTCTCTGTGGGCTGATAGAGTGTGCAAAAAAAGATCAATTGGAACTTCACCTTATGAGTTGGTATATGGAGCTGAAGCCATATTTCCTACATCCTTGGGAGTGCCTATCATGAAGTTGTTGCAAGGCTTGGAGGAGCCAAATGTAATTTAGAGGAGAATAAATCAGTTGATAACCTTGTAGGAGAAAAGGGAGGAAGTCTATAATAGTAATCCACAATATCAAAACAGAATCAAGAAACATTTGATAAGAAGGTTAAGGAGGAAAATTTTCAAATCCAAGATGTGGTTTTGAAATGGGAGGCCAGGATTGAAGAAAAGGGGAAACATGGTAAGTTTGAGAATATTTGGAAAGGTCCATTTAGAGTAGCTGCATTCCATGGAAGCAACACTTACATTTTGTAGGAGATGGATGGACAACCTTGTGCTGGAGGGCCTGCCAATGGTAGGTTTTTGAAGCACTATTCCTCTTACTTTTTGTCGATATTTCATTTCATTGTATGTATTCCATTTTTATATGTTTTTCTGCTAATAAAGACAAGTTGATCATCAAGATTGAGCCCGAGGTGAAGGCCATTAGAGTTTGAACAAAAGCTTGGAAAATTTTAGAGTTTTTGCTTTCAAGAAGATGGATAGCACTGGAACTACAGGTTCTTTGGTGTACCAGAGGGGCACACCATCCCAAGTGGAGCCACCATTATCACTAAGAAAAATTGAAACATCATTTTACATAGTCTTAGAGGCTCATGTGTAAAAGGTATGGTCATAGAATTATTTTCATTACTTGGTAAGGGAAAATTTTAAATTTTTCTTATTAGCCTATCCTAAGCTCCAAACCCACCCCAATTCAAGTCTTTCCATGTCACATTAGTCATTATTTCTTGACATATTTCATTTCCCAAGCTTACAACTCTGAAAAGGTCATTTTAGCCAAGAATTCCTACTTGTGTAGCGAATTACATAGAAAAAACACAATTTTCGCTACGAAACTGCTAATACTTTCGTAGCGAAACTACCCAGAAATACACTATGTACACTATGAAAGGAGGTATTCCTGTTTTTCTTTTCAAAATAGGTGCTAGGTGTCAGTCAATGATTGAAATGGTTAGGGTAGATGTCATTCGAGTCAGTTAGGGTTCGATCAAGGTACAATGGTCATGGCTGAAGTCATTATTACCATTTTAAGCATGTATGAGTCATGATTATGCCATGAGTTGTCATCAAAACTTTAAAATGTTTCCCAATTGAGTCATTTGACATTATCTTCTCCCTCTTTTCATGTTATTTAGCTCTAAAGAGCTATTTCACTAAGCCCAAGCTGTTGCTATCATTTTCAAAAGTTTGCAGGTATCACTGATCAAGCGAGGCATAGAAGCACATAAAAGTACCATGACTGCAAATAGGAAGACCAACAAAGGTGGCCACTATCTTAGATATGAGCCATTAGACATGAACTTGATAAATGAAGACCCAACAACTTTAGAATTTTTCAAAAGAAGAGGGTGTTTGCAGTTTTGCCAAAGATTGCAAGGATGCCATGTGCAGGTTTCTAAGGAGTTTTCCATCACTTTCAATGGGACAACTACAAAAGTGGGAATGTTGAACCTCATTATAACACCAGATACTATTGCAGTAGCAACATGAATTCCAAGAGGAGGATAATAATGGTTCAAAGGTTTCAAATTCAACATGAAAGGATGTAAATAATTTATCAAGCCAAAACATAGTGATATTGACCTTACAAATGCCATTCCAAGGAGCTACATGAAAGACACCTTCTCAAAGCTACTGCTTATCATTCAGAAGTACTTCACCTATGAAGGGAGGCATCATATGGTTTATTCTTACCACTTCAAGCTTTTGCTACATTTTGTTGGTAAGAAATCTCTTGATCTACCTTTTTACTTATATAACACAGTGTGTCAAAGACCTTAGATAACACACAACAATTAATCAAATGGACTCAGCCATTGAGAGGACAGGTGAAGAATATCAAAAGAATGAACCTGCACTTGAAATATAGGAACATAAATTTGAAGGACCAATTCAAAGACCTCCAAGAGCAGTTAGAATTGATCCATGGGGAGTTGGAGAAGAAGGGCTTAAAGATGACTGTAGTGGAGGAACCCATAGCTCAACTTATCATTAATGAAGAGATAACACCTCAAGGCTCTTAAGTTGAATTTGATTATGTTTTAAGAGGTTAATGGCATGCTAAAGACTAAGTTTCTACAGTTGGAGGTTAATTTTTTTGAGACAGGGTCAAAATCTAGAAATTTCACAGTTTTCCATAGTTTCGTAGCGTTTCCTAGGCTTGAAGCCAGGAAAATGCTACGAAAATTTCTGTAGCTATATTTTTTCCTTTAAAACCACATTTTGTAGCTTTCAAGAGGGGGGAATGGTGATTATGAGGTGTCATGTCATGATGGACACCATGCAAGAGAAAAGAAGCAAAAATTTTGAATACAAAAGCCATTTTTTGGATGCTACGAAAACACACTATGAAACTACAATGTTTTCGTAGCGAGATGTTTTGGAAGGTTTCTGAGCTATTTAAAGGAATTTTTTGACATGTGGACATATCCAACAGGTCTTGGGATCTTTCCACCAAACATATATGACTTGAATACCCTACAATGGAGGCATCTCATCAGCTAAAGCTTTCGTTGAAAATAGGGTCCTGTTTTCCTGAAAAATAGTGTTTGGTTCCTATGTTTAGGAGGATATTTAAGATGTCAAGTAGTGATGAGATATGTCATACCCTATTCGAACATTTGAGGCTTAGTTTTCAGATATGTAATTGTTTTAAAAGATAAGGTAGTTTTATGTAAGAAATAGGAGTTTGAGTCCTATTAGGAAAAGGTCTGTTTTAGAGTGTAGTTTTCATTTTCTTATTAAAATACATGTTTTTCTGTTGTGTAAGATGTCATAGGAAGAGTTCGTTGAATCTAGCCAAGAGGTAGATCATTCCTGTTGTAATAAGGTCTATTTAAAGGAAGATTATCGAAGTTGTAAAAGGTTGGAGATTTTTTGCACCATATGCTGCTTTATGTAATTTGACTGATATCAGTAATACATGGGACTTCTTCTTGATAGACCTGAGATTCTCATGGAGTTTTTAATGTATTTCTGATCTATATTTTTTTTTGTACCACTTGCAATAGATTTCATCTTTATTACTCAGAATTCATATGTTTATTCTCTGACTTCCTTTATTGATGAAATGATTGTGTTGTCATATGTTCTATGAGTGATTTTCCTTTGTTAAAGACTCTTATCTACCTCAGCTTCCATGTCAAGGAACCTTGCCACTGAATCTAATAATTTTTTGACTCCATAAGCCCAATGGTTGCAAGCTTTCATTCTTTTCAACCTACATACATAAAAAACAAGTTAATTTTCAAATAGAGTTAGCCATCTAATCCTATCGTTATCTAATATCATAAACCCCTTTGAGAGAGCCCTCTCAGACTGAAGAGGCTAAGCTTAAGTCAAAAGCTAGTTTGAAACAATTACATGGAGTTTTCCGATTAGCAGCCAATCAAGTGCCAATTTTTTTATAACAGATGTATTTTAGGGATTCAATGGACGAAAATGAAAATTACTTGGAGGGAAAGAGAACACAAATAACAAAACATGATTTCCTTAAATGATCCAGGTACTGTAATTTCCCTCAAATACTGTGGGTTGCTGAAGTACTTTCGTCTATCGAAAATGAGGAAATAGATGGAAATATTGGAGTTCCTTGTTTGTGGATGGGATTCGGTGATTGAGGCATTTCATATTGGGAACAAAGTGGTCCCAATTTTAGTGGAGGATATCTATTTTCTGAAAGGCTTGTCAAGGAGAATCCTACCCATTTCTATCTCAAGGTCTGCTCTTGAAGGAGAGACGGTGAGAAATTAGATATTGCAATATTGAAATCCAGGGGTAGAGCCTAGCAAGGATGGGAAAATAAAAATCCACGATGTTCGTGATTTTCCTTTGAGAATTATCTTATTCACGATCGAAAATCTTGGATGTACTGGTACACTACACGTAGCAAATGGATCTTATATGAAGTATGCACTAGAGTGCATGGAACCAACAGTTTTCAACTAGGCTAAAGCCGTACTCTCTCTTATGAAAGAAACATTGAGCAAGGCAAAGGGAGGAAGGAATAGAAATTTTTACTATGGTTCGATCCTCATTTCATTTTCCTTAGAGCAGATTCCATTGATGTAGCCTCAGCATTTAACGCTTGGTATATCTAACCCTAAATATCCAAGGATATAGAGATGGGTAGAACTGATGGATAGACATGCTAGTCAATTGACCATTGTATTCTCAGTTGCATTCTTCGCTTGGTTCAGGTGACAGATTATCGCCATCGATGATTATGCATATGCAGGTGTTGACCTTTGAGGAGATCCAGATTTAGCTTTACCAGAAGGCGCTCAGTGGGGTGCAATCGGTAAGAATGTTTTGACCATGTTTTGTTTTATTTTTCAAAGGTTTATACATGTTTTTGTATTTTAATTTTTTCCCAAGACTAAACTAAAGTTTTGATGTAATTCATAGGTGGGTCGAGTTTGACCAGTGGGAGAGGCAGAGCATGGAGCAGATGAGAAAGCAAAGAGGGCTGTTGGGAGAGCAGTCCTTCAGGATTTGGATATGGCTGAGACTCTTGTTGAGCTTCAATAGCATATACATGGGTTGAACTTCAGGATTCCACATTTCCAGATCGAAGAGTTACCCATGCCACTGTAGTGCCATATAATTGGTGTTCCTAACTGCTAGATGTGGTTACTACGTAGGATAACTAGATCATTAGCATGTTATCATGATCACCACTAGTTTAATTTTGACATTTTGCATACATTTTGAGGTCATATGACCAATTTTTCTTAGGAAAAAATTTTGTAAAAACCTATAACAATATATCTATTTGATTTCAGTGTTTTCCTATGTTTATTGTGCAATCCTATTCAATTACATGAATGTATCTTTACATGTGTCACAAATGTCTGTTTATAACATAATTCGCTAAAGAATCAGTTAATGTGCTCAAGTTTCTAGAAATGTGTTGATATTGAATGAAATCAAAATGTATTTCCAAAATTTGAACTCTTAGGAACATACGATGTAGTGTTGGATTTCTAACAGTATAAACACCAGTAAGCTGTAGTACCACAAGTTGTAGTCTAACCTTATGATGATGTAGTTAATACCAAATGAAATGGTATCAGAGAGAAGTTATATCAATGCGCTATATTCATCAATAATTGTTTGTATATCAACCAATACAAATCCCATGAAAACTCACTAACTCGTCGTTCAGAGTGAAAATGGCCCACGGTGTAGATGATAGATTCTGCATACTACAACTAGCTCCATTAGCATACCCAACAAATGGTTCTAAATATTCAGACATCTACGATGAAATGTAAAGTGGATTACTAACTTCAAGAAAATTATAGAAAACAAATTAAGACAGTAAATGAAAATCAACAACATATATACAATATAATACAAAATATTACTATGCTCATGATTAAGCATAGTAACATTTCAGATACAACCCTTCGTGGTTGAGCCAACGTAATTCCATCATAATCTACCAACTCATAGGCACCCTTAGCAAGAACCATTTTGAAAATATAGGGGCCATGCCATAATGGCTCAAATTTCTGTGTACCTATTACATCAGCTTCTTGATCATAAATAAGGACTAGGTCACCCTCTGAGAAAATGAGAGATTGAAAATGCTTGTCGTATTGCACCTTTGTATGTCTCTTATGCGCTTCGTTGGCCAATTGGGCTTCACAATGCATTTCATCAAGATGAATGAGATTAAAAAGACACACTTCTTCAGTAGAGGTGTTAGGTAACAAGTCGATTGTGAGTTTTAATGACGGTATTTCACATTGGATTGGCAAGATAACTTCTAGACCATACACCAATTGAAAGGGGGTAAATCTAGTTTCATTTCTCACTAAGGTTCGGTACGCCCATAGAGCTAAGTACAATATTAAATGCCAATTCATTTTATGAACTTCTATCATTCGTTGAAGCATTCATTTAGGAATCTTGTTAATAGCCTCAACTTTTCCATTTGATTGTGGATAATAAGGAGTAGAACTATCATGTGACAGTCCTAATTTGGCAGTCAATTCATTCATCATATGGTTGCGAAAATGCGAACCATGATCTGTGACTATAGCCTTTGGGACCCCAAACTATGAAGTGAAATGGTTAAAGAAAAACAATATAGCTTTTTTTCATGTGTTGTTGAATGTAGGCATCGCTTTGACCCACTTGATAAAGTTATCTACTGCGACAATAATATAACCATGCCCCCCAGATGAAGGAGGGTTACAGGTCATGAAGTCAATGCCCCATTTTGAAAATGGTCCCACAGAGACAAAAATATGCATTGGTGCTAGTGGTTTGCGTATTTTACAATCAAATATCTAGCATGCATGACAAATTATGACCGCAAGGATGCAGTCACGAAATATGGTAGGCCAAAAGTAACTAGTCTAGAGTATCTTCTACGCGGTAGGGTATACAGAAAAATGTCCATTGTTGAGCCGGAATTAAGGTATGTTTTCACCCTATGATTACTCCGAATTGTGATACATTTTTAGGAATTCTTCCTCATCTTAACAATAAAGAAAAAGAAGATTTATGAAAATCAGGACAATTGGGCTAATGACAAAAGGAACGTTTTATAACAGGAATTTGACTTATTATATCTCTCTATACATGAAAGCATATCAACCGAACCGATGATTAATGAAATACGGCTAACAGAAAAAGACTCACGGAATCTTAGTAACTCCTAGAAACTGACAGAAGGCAGAAAGACAAATCCAAGCTCAAGAACCCAAACGACAGCCACGAGCAGCAGGCTATCATTTGGAAAATACTGTCCCACTGCATAAAAATGCCTTTAAAAGGACCACGGATGAATTAGATAGGGTATTTGAATAGAAATTTCCTTCTGTAATCAACATATCAGGAAAAAATTGTTCAGTTGTATCCCTGTATTACCCTTTAATTTAATAAAGAGTTTTGATGTTTTGAACAATCATCTTTTGAGTTTTTCATTTCGTTAGAACTTATGGTGGTTTGGGCCTAGCCCCTGGGAGTTTCCTCGCCAATTTCTGTGTTGTGCGTTAGTTACAGAATTGATGTTTAGTTATCTAATTCAGTTTGTGAATTACCTTTCCACTCGATAAAATAGAAATGCATAAGGTTACAATTTCTCTTTCATCATAATAGTTTGGCATTCGTGCTTTCTGGTTTATAGTAATGCTTTATCGCTGTTAGATGATTTCATTTTCTCCCAACGCCTTTATAATCGATTTATGAATCTTAGAGTAATTACTGTTCAATGTTATCTATCTCTAAGAATTAGATTGTTCCCTCAGTACAATAAGGTGTCCAATTGTTGATTAATTGCAGAAACATGGCAATTAGTTAGTTTGCAAAGAGAATTACATTGCAAAAATTATAGAAGTAGTTTTTGTTCAATTCATTCAGGTTGTTTTTCAATTCATTCAATTTTTTGTTCAATTCATTATTATGTTGTTCAATCATAGGTTTCTCTCCTTTTGAGCTAGATATAGTAGTTAGCGGCATTATATCATTTCACTTCTCTTTGAGACGATTGAACTTCGAGAATTAGATAATCCTTTTCATAAGCAATATAGAGTAACTATCATTCGATATCACTTGGATATATTGTGCCTACACTCTTGAAATAAGAAGACTTTCCCTGGGTTGACAAATGAATGAGGAGCTTAGAGGTTTCCCATAATAAGCCACCTTTGTGAACCGACATTTTTGGCGTCGTTTCTGGGGAGAGTGTTAAGAGTGATACCCTTTATCTATATTTCTCCATTTCTGTGAAGAGTTGGGTATTAAAAATGAGAGGTAAGAACCTGTGTACCAGAAAGAAACACGCTTGATCCCTAGCCTGCTTCTCAGCAAATTGTGAAAAAATTGGTAGAATAAGTACTCTTGTTTTATGACTAGGAAGAAAAAGATAGAAAAAAATCGAAATCATCAGCAGAAATCCCCAAAATACAAGGGACTGGTTATCCTTGGAAGAAAAATGTATATAGATGAAATCATTAAGAAATTTGAATCCCAGGAATCTGTAGGACCCAGAATCATTCCCACTCAAAGTCCTACTACTCTCCCTAAGGCAGCAGCCTCACCTTCTGCAGCCCATGCCAAGATTCACAGTGAGACAGAAGGATCTGAACTAAGCCTTCAGACTACCGATCATATAGGTACTGGCCCTTCAAGAGAGGGAGGTTCTTGCAACTTACAGGAAGGGGAAGGAGAAACTAGCGGTGCAATAAAAATAGAAGCTTCAGAGCCTAAATCCCCTAAAGGAGTGATCGAGACAAAGATAATCGGTATCCCAGACCAGGGAAGCGTTGTAAAGTTTCCTCTGCACTCACCTCCCAATCCCCCCAGGATTACTCCTCCAGAACAAGAAATTCCCAAAGATTACTGGCACATCTTTAATCAAATGGAAAACAATCAAAACCATAATCAAAGGTGAACATAAACATTGGAGTACCAGATTGTTGATCATGCTACAAATGCCCATATGAAATCCATTCCCTTACAAAACATCCCCACCTTCCATGGGTTGACCACAGAATATCTTGATGCATTCTTATTTGAATTTGATATCCTATGTAAGGGGTATTACTACACCACCAACCCTCAGAAACTGAAACTATTTCCCTCTACTTTAAAGGGAATAGCATTACATTGGTTCATGGGACTAGGTGGGGGGACCATCAATAACTGGGACCAAATGAAAAACATTTTTCTTAATAAATATCAAGACTATTGTCGGACTCGAGAACTAAAAAATGAAATCTTAAATATGTCTTCAAGGGACAATGAAACATTAGAAGAATAAGTAGAAATATTTCAATACAATTTACAAAGGTATCCATATACTACACTATCCAAAGACATCTTAAAAGCTACAATGATTAAGGGAATGAAAGAAGAGTGGGTTGAAACACTTAACATAATGGGAAAAGGGGAAATTTCCCAGGAAGATTATGATGAGATTATTTCCCTGTGTATTAGGTGCTCTCGGGGTAGTACGCGTAATAAGCCAAGTGAACATGACTCAATAAACAAATACCTTAAGAAGTCTGGTAGCAACGTAACTAGAGTAGAGTTTGGTAATCTCTTGGAAAATTTTAAAATTGACATTTTGGGTACTTTGACAACATAGATTGATGTCTTACAAGCCAAGCAGAAGCAAGCTATAGCAGAGAAGAACTTCACAGTCTTTTTCCCACGATGTCGGAAGAAGCACAGCCAAAGGGAATGCCCCTTAGACATGGTTCATACCTGTGCCATCTGCACTAAGGACCATACAATGGACCATTTCCCTTCACTCCCAGGGCTGAAAGAAGTTTACAAGGAAGTAGAGGAAGAGACAGAGCCAGTCTACCTAATGAATCAGTGTCGACAATGGCAGGCATGACCAGGTATGCCTCAAGACCTGCCTTAGTTCTTTTCTTCTCTACATTTTAACCAGCAAAACCCTGCAGCAGCTTGGTAGAATCAAAACCCCTTTTCCACTTGGCCAACCCAGTCGTTTCCTATACCACCCTGGCCAACACAACCCTCACCAGGGAATAATTGGCCAAGCTTTCCATGTTCTCCTCCTTATTGGAAAAACGCTCCATATCAAGCCAGTGGCCAGCATTCCCTTCTCAAACCACTAATTGGCCTTAGAATTGGCAGCGACCCCTAGGAATGACCAACCTACCAATAGGAGCAGGGGTCTAGAATCAACCTACACTTCTAGCTCCCTATCCAGTCCAGCACAACCCTCAACCTATCATACATCCTCAATTGCAAGATCAACCCAATCCTAATCCCAATAACAGATCAGTTCAACTAATTCAGATTATAGAAGAACCAAACCCTGACGCTAAGCAAAAGCAGTGCAATGAACTAAGGCAGAGATCAGGACGTATTATCTCACTAGTAGAAGGCATGACCTCACCTCAATCCAAACCTGGAACTTCAATGGAACTTGTCCAAGGAAAAATAACAGAAACAGAGGTAGGACAAGAAAAGGAAACAATTGACCAAGGAAGGCCTGAAGAGCTTAGGGTGTCTCCACCTCCATTCCCTGAAAGATTAACTCTACCTAGACCTATAATCTCTCCAGATTTTGACATCCTAGGGGAGCTAAGAAACCTTTTCATCAAAATTCCTCTTCTCCAGGCCATACAAGACATTCCCATCTATGAAAAAACAATTAAAGAGATGTATGGGAAGAAGCAAGTAAAAAAAACATAGGTTGTGCCCACCGTTCGTGTGGTAGGGGCGTTGTCTGACTTATTACTGGGTAAGGAACTGCTCGTGAAATATGAAGACCCGAGAAATCCCATAGTAACTGTGAAAATCTCTGGCCACTCCTTTCCAAACACATTGGTTGACTTAAGGGCAGCCATTAACATCCTAACTACGGGAACCTACAAAAAACTAGGCATATCAGCTTTAGAACCCACGGCTACATTGTTGGAGCTTGCTGACAGGTTTGTTATCAGACCATATGGAACCGTATAGGACATCCTAGTCTCTGTAGATTCATGGGAATACCCATCTGATTTCTTAGTTATTAATCCAAAGAATAGGATGGACAGGCACACATTGATTCTTGGGCGACCTTGGTTGGCGACAGTTGATGCTTACATAGGCTGTCAAACAGGCAGCATGACCATCACTAGAGGAGATTCCATAAAAAATATCATTATTTATCTGCTTGCCAAAACAAGCTTACCCATGGTAAAGATTCACAAGCATCCATATACATATTGGGAGCAAAACATTCGTCCACCTCTGACAATAGTGGAAGCTCTTGAATTTAAGGATCAAATTGAAGACGATGTAATCAACAATTTTATGAGTCAGCCACCCACGTCTAGAAATTTAAAATGCCAAATGCTAAGAACAGTCCATGAAGATGAAGTTCAAGAGGACCCTTTGACATACTTTGAGGATCGATATATTCCCTCAACCATTGTGTGTAACAACATACCCATTAAGATTGATCCAGGAAAGATCCTGAATATCAATGGAAATTTGGATGATGACCAAAAGAAAAGGCTCATAAAAGTTCTACAGAAGTATCAAGGGGAATTTTTTTGGGACTACCCAGACATGAAGGGTTTAGATCCTCAGATATGCACCCATCACATCTATATTGATAAGGAAATCAGACCCATTATACAACCTCAGCGAAGGCTAAACAAACCCCTTATTGTTATTAGTGTACCCTTGAACCCCCATTTTGTTATTATTGTGCCCTTAAATTATTATTGTTAGGTCGGCTAGGATTACATTGTGGCCCACTAGGATTACATTATGGCCCCATGGACTCCTATATATAGAAAGGAGGTTTTGTAAATTGTATCATCCAAGAATTGTTCATTCATGTAATTGATTGAGTTTATTCCCCTCAAGTGGCTTATTTCTAAGGCGTTCATATCTCTTTTCTTATATTTTTGGAGCTGGTTACACAACATTTGGTATCAGAGCTTTGGATTCTAGGGTTTCGCTGCTCCAAACAGGTCATCGTGGCATTTTCGCTATAACTTTTTTTCTACAAAGCTTCAGAAGCTGAAATGTTTAGGGTGCGAAGCTGAAATCTTGAGGAAGGTTGTCTAATAATTTCAGATCTTGGTTCGCAATATTTGAGGAGATATCATCTGTGGAAGTTAGGTATTTTTTCAGGCTCATAAACAGGTCATCGTGGAAATTGCGCTATAAATTTTTTTGTACGAAGTTTCAGAGTCTGAAATTCATATGGTGCGAATCTGAAATCCTGAGGAAATTCGTCAAAAAATTTCAGAGCTTGGTTCGCAATATTTTTGGAGATATGATCTGTGGAAGGTAGTGCTTTTTCAGGCTCCTGAATTTCATCTCAAAGAGGTGATCGTGGGAAAAGTTTAATAACTCTCTCTCTGAAGATTGGATTGGAGTGCCGTCAAAAGTGGTCACCATTACACGGCCTGTAGTTTTTTTGCTATCAATTTCAGAGACAAAGGACAAAACAGTGACACGTGGCAAGTCGTACAAGTTCGCTCTACTGAACCAGTCCAGAATTAGGTCATTGTGGGAGATTGGACACAACTTTGTCTTGGAGAATCAAAATCAGGTCAGACCTGTGGTATTTGAAAGAAGCTTCAGAGGGCTACTACAGGGCTGAATTTCAGATATCGAAGATTTTCAATTACAGAGATAATTCAATTTCAATATCGATCTCCTAAAAGATAGTAAAAGGTGTGTATTTTTTTTTCCGAATTGCATAAGTCTTGTTTGAAGAATCAAGTTGAATTGATTCCAAGGGCATCTTTTAGAATATATATCAATATTGGATTCTAAAATGACCCCCAAAAAGAATTCAACACCCATTAAGCCTTCAGAAGGCTCTACTATGACTCATGAATATGAAGAATGGCAACATGACATATCAAAATTACAAGAGCAAATTTCGCTCTCGCAAAGAACAACAAAAAATGAAATGGAAGTTTTGAAGAAAGGCGTGGAAACTAAGATGGATGGTTTGAAGAAAGGCGTGGAAGCTAAGATGATTGTTTTGGAAGCTAAGATGGATGGCATGGAAGTGGGCATGGAAGCTAAGATGGATGACATAAAAGACAACATGGAAAACATGAAGAGTGATCTAAAAGCATACATGGAAGGCTTGATGACAAGCTTAAAACCAGAAATGATTCCTAATGGTGGAAATATAGGAGAAGAACCTCCCGATGAGAACAAAATAAATGTTAATCATGATTTCATAAACTCGAATGTTGGCAGGAAGAACCACCATATTCCAAAAATGGATATGAGGAAGTTTGATGGAAAGGATCCTGTAACATGGATACTACAGATGGAGCAATATTTTGATCTCCATAACGCGCAAAACACACAAAAGGTACGCATTGCAACTTTACATTTAGAACAAAATACATTTGTATGGTATCGATGGCTTTGCTCCCGTAAAAAAATTGTCACTTGGTCAATTTTTACGAGGAAATGATAGCACATTATGAGGATACAAAGAGCAACACCTTCTTTAGCCAATTGATAAATCTCAAACAAAAGGGTTTAGTGGGGCAGCACATTGAGGACTTCCAAAAATTGAATATAAGGGTAACCGATATTCCAGAGGAACACAGGATTGATCTCTTCATAGGCACTTTAAAGGATAACATCCAACATGAAGTTCGCGTTTTGGAACCTGATTCATTGGAGAAGGCATTCAGGTTAGCAAGAAAAGTTGAATGTAAAATTATGGCGACAAGGAAGCCTACCACTCAATTCTATAAAGAAGGAAGTGTTGCTACGCCTAGATTTCCACAACCTACAAGGTTGACACCACAACAATTGGAAGAAAAAAGAGCAAAAAGGGCTTTGCTACAGTTGTGATAGCAAATACACTAAAGGTCATAAGTGTGCTGAGAAGAAATTATTTTACATAGATTGTGAAGAAGAAGAAGAAAATGAACAAGAAGAGGATCTACACCAAGAACCACCCCTAGAAGAAGAAGAAATGAATCCGACCATATCATGTAATGCGCTGGCAGGAATTACCACTCCTCAAACTCTCAAGATAGAAGGACATATAAAGAAGAAAAGGGTAATAGTGTTGATTGATTCAGGTAGCACCCATAATTTTATTCATTATAAGGTAGCCAATGAATTAAATTGTTTCCTATACCCAGCACCAGAATGTCAAGTGATGGTTGCAAATGGAGGAACTATAAATTGCTCTGGAAAATGCCATAATATCAAGCTAACCATGGGGGAATATGTATTGATTAGTCCAATGCTTGCCATTCCTATGGGAGGTGATGATGTTGTACTAGGAGTACAATGGTTACAATCTTTGGGGACGGTAGCTTTTAATTTTCAAGAACTTTTCTTGAAATTTTTTTCAGAAGGAAAGGAAGTCGAATTACGGGGTATTGCAGGGAAGCCGTGAAGGATAATAAGCTCTAATGTCATGAAAAAGCTTCTAAAGAAAGAACAACGAGGCGTAATTGCACAATTATGCTCACTAGAAGTTCCAACATCAAAATCATCTATTTCTGCACATCTCCAACAAGTCTTGGACAATCATTCCAAGGTGTTTGAAACTCCCAAAGGACTCCCACCTATTCGTGATCATGATCATGCTATTCATTTGATTCCAGGAAGTGTTCCTCCAAACATCCGGCCTTATAGATATCCTTACTTCCAAAAGAGCGAAATTGAACGGATGATTGCAGAAATGTTAGAGGCGGGTATAATTCAACCTAGTCAAAGTTCTTTCTCTGCTCCTGTAGTATTGGTACACAAGAAGGATGGATCATGGCGAATGTGTTCGGATTATAGGGAGCTCAATAAGCTCACCATTAAAGATAAATTTCTCATTCCTGTGATTGACGAATTATTGGATGAATTACATGGAGAAATTTATTTTACCAAGTTGGATCTTCGTTCAGGATATCATCAAATTAGAATGAAGACCGAAGATATTCCAAAAACAGCATTTCAAACTCATGAAGGTCATTATGAATTTTTGGTCATGCCTTTGGCCTTACCAATGCACCTTCTACATTTCAAGGGTTGATGAATTCCATTTTCAAACCCTTCCTTAGAAAATTTGTGCTAGTATTTTTTGATGATATACTAATCTACAGCAGGTCTTGGAAGGATCATGCTGAACATGTTGACAGGGTGCTCAAACTATTGCAGGAGAAACAATTGTATGCAAAAAAATCCAAATGTTTCTTTGGAGTACAAGAGGTGGAATATCTGGGTCATATTGTATCTCACGAGGGTGTTAAAGTAGACCCTAACAAAATTAAAGCCATTAAGGAATGAAAAGTCCCCACAACCATAAAGAAGTTGCGAGGATTTCTCGGGTTAACAGGGTATTATCGCAAGTTTGTTAAGAATTATGGGAGAATAGCAGCAACTCTAACAACATTATTGAAGAAAGATGCATTTTCATGGACTCCTGAAGCAACTAAGGCCTTTGAACGTCTTAAAGAGGCAATGTGCCTAGCACCGGTCTTAGCTACACCAGACTTTACAAAAACCTTTATTGTGGAATGTGATGCCTCAGGAAATGGAATTGGTGCAGTTTTAATGCAGGAAGGAAGACCCATTGCTTTTGAAAGTCGTCAAATCAAAGGAAAGTATTTACAGAAACCTATTTATGAGAAGGAAATGTTAGCAATACTACATGCACTAAAGAAATGGCGAACTTACCTAATGGGAAGACACTTCAAGGTAAAAACTGATCATGATAGTTTTAAACACTTTTTGGAACAAAGACTATCGTCAGAAGAACAGCAAAAATGGGTCACAAAGATGTTGGGTTACGACTTTGAAATAATCTACAAAAAAGGAAAGCCGAATGTTGTTGCAGGGAAGACACTTCAAGGTAAAAACTGATCATGATAGTCTTAAACACTTTTTGGAACAAAGACTATCGTCAGAAGAACAGCAAAAATGGGTCACAAAGATGTTGGGTTATGACTTTGAAATAATCTACAAAAAAGGAAAGCCGAATGTTGTTGCAGATGCACTCTCAAGAAAGAATGAAGAGGTGGAAGCATTGCTTTGTGCCATTTCTATTATCCAACCAGATTGGATAACTGAAGCAAGAGATGAATGGAAGAAGGACAAAGATGTATGGATACTCATTCGAAAGTTGCAGCAAGATCCTAGTACATCTGATACATTTAGTTGGAAAAATGATTCCTTATGGTACAAAGATCACTTATATCTTTGTGAGAATTCCCAACTAAAACAAAAGATTCTTCTGGAATTGCACACTTCTCCTTTAGGAGGACACTCGGGATTTTTAAAAACTTACCACAGGGTGAAGAAAGAAATTTTTTGGGATGGCCTTAAATCTGATATTCGAAAGTTTGTGGCGGAATGTTTGGTTTGCCAGCAGAATAAAGTGGAAACAATTAAGACCCCAGGACTTCTACAATCTTTATCCATTCCAAGTCAACGTTGGGAGGAGATTTCAATGGATTTTATCACAGGTTTACCTAAGTCCGAAGGAAAGAGTGTCATCATGGTGGTAGTTGATAGACTTACCAAGTATGCACACTTTTGTGCATTATCTCATCCATTTAAAGCAAGTACATTTGTTACTACATTTATGGACAGAATTCAAAAGCTACATGGAAGCCCAAGGGTTATTGCGAGCGACAGAGATCCCATTTTTACTGGAAATTTTTGGACGGAGTTATTTTCTTGCTTGGGTACTCAATTAGCTCATAGCTCATCTTATTATCCTCAATCTGATGGTCAAACTGAGATAGTAAATAAATGTTTGGAAGGATATCTTCGTTGTTTTGTATCTAATAAACAAACACAATGGGTCAAGTGGTTACCTCTTGTTGAATGGTGGTATAACACTTCCTTCCATACTGCAGCAAAAATGACCCCATTTATGGCACTTTATGGATATCATCCACCATCCATCACATCATCTTTAAGGGAAAATTCGAAGGTTCAAGCAGTGGAAGATCACATCGAGCATCAGAAAGAAGTTCTCCAACTCTTAAAGGATAACCTGAATTTGGCAGAAAATCGAATGAAACAACAGGCAGATCAACATCGCAGCTAGAGAAGTTTTGATGTAGGAGATTGGGTATTTTTACGGCTACAACCCTACAAAAAAATGTCCCTCAAGCAAGCTAAGAAGGATAATAAATTATCGCCAAAGTACTATGGTCCTTACAAGGTGTTGCAAAAGATTGGTACTATGGCATACAAATTGGAGCTTTCTGCTTCTTCGCGAGTACATCCAGTTTTCCATGTTTCATGCTTAAAGAAGGTTATAGGTGAAAATCTTCCAGTTCAAACAGTATTGCCAGAACTTGATGGGGAAGGGAAAATCATATTGGAACCTGAAGCAGTCATGGAAAAAAAGAACTCGACAACTACGGAATCGATCAATTTCAGAGTATCTCATCAAGTGGAAGAACTTACCCACTGAAGATTCTACATGGGAGGATGAGAATTTTGTACAGAAGCACCCAGAGCTACTCAAGTGTTGAGGACAACACTTTTTTGAAGGAGAGGGGCATGTTAGGTCCCTATATTACTAGTATAGTCCCTTATTGTTGTTAGTGTAACCCCCTTATTGTTATTATTGTACCCTTGTAACCCCCATTTTGTTATTATTGTGCCCTTAAATTATTATTGTTAGGTCGGCTAGATTACATTGTGGCCCACTAGGATTACATT
Organism: Pinus albicaulis; assembly: GCA_034641835.2. NCBI lineage: Eukaryota > Viridiplantae > Streptophyta > Pinopsida > Pinales > Pinaceae > Pinus > Pinus albicaulis. The sequence goes on from CM076576.1 coordinate 1,000,129,057, forward strand.
ATGGCCCCATGGACTCCTATATATAGAAAGGAGGTTTTGTTCATTTGTATCATCCAAGAATTGTTCATTTATGTAATGTATTGGAGGTTGCCCTCTAAGTGGCTTATTTCTAAAGGCGTTTATATTCTTTTCTTCTATTTTTTGAAGTCAAGTTACACTACTAAGAATATTGTCCAGAATCTTAGTACTATCTTGAAACCTCAAGATTTTATCCTGTTTTTCTAATTTACCTTTGAGAATGTTTACCTCAACCTCCAATTTTTGGCATTGCTTCTTCATGCTTTCTTCGACCCTTTTTCCTTCTTCTACTTGATCATTCAATTTTAAAATTTCTTCCTTCAACCAATTTTCTTGTTCTTCACATGTTTGTAACAGCTCTTCATTCTTCTTATTTGCTTTTTCCAGATCTTCTTTGAGAGAGATGATTTCTGCTTCAAGTCCTTCCTTTTCAAATGACAGGATTTCTTCATTCTTCTTATTTGATTTTTCCATATCTTCTTTGAGAGAGATGATTTCTGCTTCAAGTCTTTCACTTTGATTAGTTGCATAAACATACAACTTTTGATACTTGTCTATCTGTCCATTCAGTATTTCTTTATGTTCATTCATTCTAGAGATCATATCTTTGTAGATAGATTCTCTCTTATGAAATTTATTCCAATCATTTCTTTTATCATTGATCTTGAGATTTGCTTCTAGACTTATAATGTTACTTTCTCTATCTTCACCATTGCATGCACAAGAAAGTGGATCACAAAACCAACAATCAATACCTGTTTCCTCTTCTTCATTTTCTGCTGCACATGTTTTATGAGGTATCTTCTTTCTTTGAGTAGCCTTCTTCTTTTGCTTCCTTGCCATGAGCGCTTTCAGATCTTGGTCAGAATCTTCTTCATCTTCACTTGTCATTTCATTATTATCTTCATTTGCATAATAACTCTTTCCCTTTACAAATTTTTTCCCTTTATCATGATTTTCTCTATAAGGACATTTCGCAGCATAATGACCAACTCTTCCACAATCAAAACATTTGAAGGGAAGCTTACCTTTGAATCTTCCAATACCTGGTTGGAGTCTTCTCACAAAATTTGCTTCTTCTTCTTCTGATATATAATTTGATTCCTTGACAACTTCCTTTTATTTTCCTTTTGCACACGCCTTAAAAGTAGCTTCTTTGATTTGAGAGGGACCTCCTTGTCTCATTTCATAAGCAGTCAGAATACCATGTAGTTGAACAATAGTAAGAGTTTTCAGATCTTGCCTTTCTTCAATAGCTGATACTTTTGACTCAAATTTTGAAGTTAAAGATCTTAAGACTTTTTCCACCAGAGTAGTATCGGTTATGGTCTCACCCAAACTTCTCATATGATTTACAATATCATCTAGACGTAAAAAGAAACTGGCAATACTCTCATCACTATGCATCTTTAAATTTTCATATTCTATTCTGAGAGTTTGAAGTTTTTCACTTTTTACCTTTGTATCTCCTTCATAGCTCAAAATGATTTTGTTCCATATTTCTTTTGCTGAATTTAGCTGCATCACTTTAGCAAATTCTAGTTCATACATGCTTCCTAATAAGACATTGACGGCTTTGGCATTGATTTCATATTTCTTCCTTTCTGCTGCATCAGTAGGAATACTTGCCGGATATTGATAACCTCCTTCTACAATTGCCCATACTTCTGCACCAAGACTTTGTAGATATGCTTTTGTTCATATCTTCCAGAATAACAAATTATTTCCATTGAATAGAGGAGGCCTTATAGACATTACTCCTTCATGACTTCCCATTTCAACGGATCTCCTTCAAGTGATCAAGCTTCTGCAGAAGGACCTGCTCTGATACCAATTGTTGGGAAAAATACTAAGAGGGGGGGGTGAATCAGTATTTAGGACTTACTCAAAACTTTTTACTTTTCCAATCACTAAAACCCATACGCTACTTTGCTGAAGCCAACTAGCGTATGCACACAAATATCCTTCATAAAACTCGCATATACACAGAGATCTTATTATGCATTTATTTCATTACTTAGGTCTATGCATCATTCATTCATCGGATGTTTAGTTAACAGTAAGCATGTGCAGTAATAAAAAAATAAACCATCACACATGAACACCAGGATTTAGGTCGAAACCCAAGTCGGGAGAAAACCACCGCTGCCGTTGTCTCAGCCTTCAATATTTTATTATAGAGAAAACATCTTACAACCATGTACTGGCGTAGACTCATACCAGCACGCAGTCACCCACCTGCAGAAGGCTACAACCTTCTCTCATTTACCAGCCTCTCCTGGAAGGGAGCTACAACCCCCTGCTCTCGTTTACCAGCCTCTCCTGGAAGGGAGCTACGACCCCCTGCTCTCGTTTACCAGCCTCACCTGGAAGGGAGCTACAACCCCCTGACTGAAGGCTTCAACCTTCAGCACCTTTGTGGACCACGTTTCATCAATTTTCATACTGGATCCAACCCACACAATTAAGCTCAAGGAACATTCATCAAACCAACAACTTGCTCTATAGCAGCATAATCAATATTCGAACAACTCAGATCATGATTGACAGATAGCAGTAAAACAACAGAACTGATCAGACATTTCTTTCCACACACTCCAGCAAACCCTAGATTACATACACGCTTTTTCTTCACTAATCCTGCGTATATACGCGCTTTCACAAATACCAACCCGCGTATACATCTGCACACATTTCAGAGCTGACTTCACTTCCCATACGCGCTTTCGCCGAATACAAGCTGCGTATATACGCGCTTTATCCTTGACAAAAATGCGTATAGATCTTAAGACATTTTAGGGCAGTGCAGCTCTCCAGAACAGATAAACAGCTCATATCTTCATTCTTTACTTCAGCACAGATTTGCCAGATCACAGATCTAATCATTCCATAAATAGATCCAGAAGATACATATACATTTCAGATCTAGAGATCCCTCTTCATCATTTTCTTCATAGGTGCATCATAGAATTAGATCTATCATAAAACTGTTACCCTTTCCATTCAGACATACTTCAAATTGAAGTATTCATTCAAACTCAGACATCTTGCACCCTTTGCACAATTAATTTCTTCTCCTTATATAGATTTAGCCTTTGTCAATACCATGAGCCAAAACCACATCACTTTCGATGGTATTCCTGGACGGGATCTCATAGACAATCCAACGCTCAATACAATGAGTCAATACCATGGTAGTAACCCCTGGTTTTACACATTTAGAGCGCAATTGATCATACGCGAATTGGCACGTACTTTTCTGCGTGCATACGCTCCTTCTCCTTGACAAACCCGTGTATGCCTTGTAACACACCTTTTTCATCATTATTCTTGCACATACTGATATTTCTTTCTTCTGCAACTTCTGTACTACTTGTAGAACATCAGATTTACATCATTAATAAACTTATCAAGCATCAAGAACAACTTCATTAAGTAGGTTTCCATCATCCTCATAAAGTGGGTTGCCATCAAGGACAACACTCTGCATCATATTGCCAACTAAACCTTATATTTACTAGTATCCATTGTCGTGTTGCAGCCTTATTCTCCCATCATTCTTTTGTTGAAAGGATTTTTTGACCATGCTCTTCTACTTTCTCAGCCTTTGCCTCTTCTCTTTCATCTTTTTCAAATTCTTCCTAACATTTGTTCAAAATATCTCGCATGAAAATAACCTTCTCATTATCTGCATAAAATTCTGGTATTCTTGCAGTAAGCTAAAAATAGAAATTTTCATACATTTCACAAAATCCTAGCTCCGTCAAGGCTTTGTCAAATATTTGAGATATTATACTATGAAGACACGATGTAGAGTCAATTTTCACTTCTTTGACCTGTTCAAAAAGTTTCTCAATGTTTTGGGGCATTAATTTATTAAGGATGCATTTAATTTGTTTTTGTTTCAACTGATCCTCTCAGAAACCTTGCCCACTTCATATCGGTTCTCTAATATATGGATTGTGGGCAGAGAAGGTTGTGGAGGAGGAATCAAACCCTTTTGAGAAACAGAAACATGCTACCACCTATCAGCATCACAATTATTTCTCACTAGTCAAACTTGTGGAAGTGGTTCTTGCACATAAGTCCCTCCAAGAAGGATTACATTCATACTCATGTGTTGCATAGGTATTTCTTGCAAAGCTAATATTATAGCCTTGGCCAAGTCAAAACACAGCATAGGAACCACTAAGATCTGCATCCATCTGCATATCATAGCCATCAGAAAAATCATCCACTGACTTGTCCCATCTATCATCATCCAAACTAGCCATATTGCTCCCACGATGTTCAAGTAGATAATTCCCACTCAACTACATGTCAATTCCTCTTACAGTGCTTGCTAATGCATTATCCTCTCCTACATGACTTGCAAGTGCTTGGGAATTTCCAAGTAATTCAATGGTGTCTTGAAAAATTTCAAAATGATTTGGTAGATATTTGCACTGATCCTTGATTGTCAACAAAAAATATCTGGAGTACATTTTGTCTTCTAAACATTCATTAACTAAAATAGATACTTGATTCATAGGATTTGAAAGCTCAGTTGCATCTTCCCAGACATCCACTTCTTTCAGGACTTGCTTCTCAGGCACTTTTGAATAAGTCTTACTCTTGACAACATCGGTTACTATTTTGGATGGTTCTGGAAGGTTCACATATTCATCCTTCTCCTCTTGAACCTTATAAGCATAATATAAATCTGTGTGGGAGTTGCAGCATTTTCCTTAGTGTAAAATCCTTCTTTTTCTTCTTCTTTTTGACAACTACTACCTTGGCAACATCACTAACATTTGCAACACTATTCTTCGTAGAAACATTGGAATAAATTTTATTATCATTTTGTGTCAATCTAGATACTAAATCATGCTTGCCTTCACTTTCAGTAGGAAAATATGACACCTTTAGTTGAAAAGGAATTCACAAATATCACTATTAGTGGTGATTAATTAACCCTTATCTTGTGTGTCAATTTGTTAGGTCCCTATATTACTAGTATAGTCCCTTATTTTTGTTATTGTAACTCCCTTATGGTTATTATTGTACCCCTGTAACCCCCATATTGTTATTATTGTGCCCTTAAATTATTATTGTTAGGTCGGCTAGGATTACATTGTGGCCCCATGGACTCCTATATATAGAAAGGAGTTTTTGTAATTTGTATCATCCAAGAATTTTTCATTCATGTAATTTATTGGAGGTTTCCCCCTTGAAGTGGCTTATTTATAAGGTGTTGATATCTCTTTTCTTCTATTTTTGGAGTTGGTTTCACAACATATGGTATCAGAGCTTTGGATTCTAGGGTTTTGCTGCTCCAAACAGGTAATCGTGGAATTTTTGTTATAGATTCTTTTCTACGAAGTTCAGAAGCTGAAATATTTTGAGTGCGAAGCCAAAATCTTGAGGAACATCATCGCAAAATTTCAGAGCTTGGTTCACAAAAGTTTAGGAGATATGATCTGTGGAAGTTAGGTATTTTTGCAGGCTCCTAAATTTAACCTAAACATGTCATCGTGGCATTTTTGTTATAATTTTTTTTCTAAGACGGTTCAAAAGCCGAAATTTTTAGAGTGTGAATATGAAATCCTGAGAAGCATCGTCATAAAATTTCAGAGCTTGGTTCGCAATATTTTTAGAGATATGGTCTGTGGAAGTTAGGGCTTTTTCAGGCTCCTAAATTTCATCTCAAAGAGGTGATCCTGGGAAAATATTCATAGCTCTTTCTCTGAGCATCGGATTGGAATGCTATAAAATGTGTCCACAAGTACACAGACTGTATTTTTCTATCTATCAATTATAGAGCTAAAGGAGGAAACATTGATAGTGGAAAGTCATACAACTTCGCTCTACTGAACGAGTCCATAATTGGGTCATTGTGGGGGATTGGAAATAGCTTTTCCTTGAAGAATCCAAATCTCGTTAGACCTGTGGCATTTGAAAGAAGCTTTAGAGGGATACTACAGGGCCTAATTTCAGATATTGAGAATTCAAAATTATAGAGATAATTCAATTTCAATATCGAGCTCTTCAAAAGCAAGTAAAAGGTGTGTATTTTTCTTTTCCAAATTGCATAAGTCTTGTTTGAAGAATCAAGTTAAATTGATTCCAAGGGAATTTTATAGAATAGATATCAGTATTGGATTCTAAAATGGCCCCTAAAATGAATTCAACACCCATTAAGCCTTTAGAAGGCTCTACTATGACTCATGAAGAAAAAGAATGGCAACATGACATATCAAAATTACAAGATCAAGTGCAGCAAATTTCGCTCTCGCAAAGAGAAACAAAAAATGACATGGAAGTTTTGATGAAAGGCATGGAAACTAAGATGGATGGTTTGAAGAAAGGCGTGGAATCTAAGATGGATGGTTTGAAGAATGGCATGGAAGCTAATATGGATGGCATGGAAGGTGGCAGGGAATCTAAGATGGAAAACATGAAGAATGACCAAAAAGCAGACATGGAACGTTTGACAAAGTTGATACAAGAAATTTTTCCTAATGGTGAAAAGATAGTAGAGGAAACTCATGATGAGAAAAAAATAAATGTTAATCGTGATTTCATAAACTCTAATTTTGGAGGGAAGAAATATTCCAAAAATGGATATGAGGAATTTTGATGGAAAGGATCTTGTAACATGGATACTACAGATGGAGCAATATTTTGATCTCAATAATGTGCAAACCACAAAAAAGGTACGCATTGCAACTTTACATTTAGAACAAAATACATTTGTATGGCATCGATGGCTTTTCTCCCGTAAAAATATTGTCACTTGGTCAATTTTTACGGAGGAAATGATAGCACATTATGAGGATATACAGAGCAACACCTTCTTTAGCCAATTGATAAATCTCAAACAAAAGGGTTCAGTGGGGGAGCACATTAAGGACTTCCAAAAATTGAATATAAGGGTAATTGGTATTTCAGAGGAACATAGGATTGATCTCTTCATAGCGACTTTAAAGGATAACACGCAACATGAAGTTCACATTTTGGAACCTAATTCATTGGAGAAGGCATTCAGGTTGGCTGGAAAAATTGAATGTAAATTATGGCGACAAGGAAGCCTACCACTCACTTCTATAAAGAGGGAAGTGTTGCTACTCCTAGATTTGCACAACCTACATGGTTGGCACCACAAAAATTGGAAGAAAAAATAGAAAAAGGTCTTTGCTACAGTTGTGATAGCAAATACACTAAAGGTCATAAATGTGCTGAGAAGAAATTGTTTTACATAGATTGTGAAGAGGAAGAAGAAAATGAATAAGAATCTTCAAAAGAAGAGGGTATACACCATGAACTAACCCTAGAAGAGGAAGAAATGAGTCAGACCATATCGTGTAATGCATTGGCAGGAATTACCACTCCTCAAACTCTCAAGATAGAAGGACACATCAAGAAGAAAAAGGTAATAGTGTTGATTGATTTATGTAGTACCCATAATTTAATTCATTGTAAGGTAGCCAAGGAATTGAATTGTTTCCTATAACCAACACCAGAATTTCAAGTGATGGTTGCAAATGCAGGAACTATAAATTTCTCTGGAGAATGCCACAATATTAAGCTAACCATGGGGGAATATGTATTTAATAGTCCAATGCTTTCCATTCCTATGGGAGATGCTGATGTTGTACTAGGAGTACTATGGTTAAAATATTTGGGGACAATAGCTTTTAATTTTCAAGAAATTTTCTTGAAAATTTTTTCAGAAGGAAAGGAAGTCGAATTATGGGGTATTACAGGGAAGCCAGGAAAGATAATAAGCTCTAATGTCATGAAAAAGATTCTAAAGAAAGAACAACAAGGCGTAATTACACAATTATGCTCACTAGAAGTTCCAACATCAAAATCATCTATTTATTTAGATCTCCAAAAAGTCTTGGACAATCATTCCAAGGTGTTTGAAACTCCCAAAGGACTCCCACCTATTCGTGATCATGATCATGCTATTCATTTGATTCCAGGAAGTGTTCCTCCAAATTTCAGGCCTTATAGATATCCTTATGTCCAAAAGAGCGAAATTGGACGTATGATTGCAGAAATGTTAGAGGCTGGTATAATTCAACCTAGTCAAAATTATTTCTCTGCTCTTGTAATATTGTTACACAAGAAGGATGGATCATGGTTCACGTGTCCAGATTATAGGGATCTCAATAAGCTCACCATTAAAGATAAATTTCCCATTCCTATGATTGATGAATTATTGGATGAATTACATGGGGCAATTTATTTTACCAAGTTGGATCTTCGTTCAGGATATCATCAAATTAGAATGAAGACTGAAGATATTCCAAAAATAGCATTTAAAAATTTTATTATCCTTTTGTGTCAATCTAGCTACTAAATCCTACTTTCCTTCACTTTCAGCAGGAAAATATGACACCTGAAATTGAGCAGGCATTCACAAATATCACTATTAGTGGTGATTACTTGGCCCTTATCTTGTGTGCCAATTGCCTTCACATTGGAGGCCGAACCTTCCCCTAGTACTTTAGCACTATCATGGTTAACCCTACTTTTGTTTCTATATCCAGAAGATTTTTTGTGGTCAAAAACTTTGTTACTAGATAGAAAAATTGTTTTTTCCTCCAAAATAGCCATACCAACTTTAGGAAACACTGTTGTAGTTTCTGATTGCAATTCCCATTTAGACACCTTGTCTGTATTTGCAGATACAAATAACACTTCACCCTTTTTCTCTGTGAGAATATTTTTATCAACAACCATTGTGTCATTGTCATGTGTAGATAGTTGAGATGTAAAACTACTCTCTTGCATTCCATTTATTTTTCTCTCCTAAGCATGCAAACTAGCTAATTCCTTTCCAATGACAGAACTGGAAAAATAAATCAACTCTTTGTTTATGTCAGCATCAGGTGAACTTGACAACTCAAATGGGGAATCAAAAACCACAACAGTCCCATGCTCAAGATGGAGAACATTTCCAAGATCTTGCTTCTCTCTAATTACAGAATTAACAAAATTATTGGAACAACTTTGTCTATTATTATCACTCGTTGATTCAAATTGTTTATTCTTCACAGTTCTAAGTTTTTAATCTGATTTAATGTCATCCTCACTACATGTTGGACTCTTCAATGTTCCTACAAGAACATTATTGTTATCAAACTTCATATCTTCTGGTGCTTCCTTTACTACTCCAACATCCTTTGTAGAAAACTCTATAACTAGCCCAGAAGTTTCTGTTTTTCCTTCATATCCCTCGCAAGAGCTTCCCAAAGATGAAGACATATCAGAAATTATCAATTCAATCACAGATTCTGAATCTTGTAAAGGTTCCAAGATTCCCCTCGAAATATTTCTTTCGGTGGTCTCATCAATAGATGATGAAACTCCTTATATCCTTAACGAGGGAGTGCATGTCCACAACATTAACCATGTTTCCTAATGACTTCTTTGGAAATAGTATATTTTCACATTTTGTGGAATTTATAAATGAACCACAAGGATGGGCTGCAAAATTAGGCTCTGGCAGTGAAGAATGCATAATGGTTTCTATAGCTAGGTCAAAATTAGCCCCTCCATCAACAACTTTAACTGTCTTATGTAGGGCTGTCATTAGAGGATTTGTTGAGGTAGATGATGAATTCTTACTCAAAATTAAATCCTCCACCTACCTATGAGAACCACAAAGTTTAGAATTCTATGCAAAAACCTCCCCTTTTGACTCCCTTTCCATATTTGAAGAGCTTCCTACCAATGACACTTGTTTTTGCATCTGCTACTTTTTAGGCTTATGCTCATATTTTTTCATCTTATTTGAACATTCATTTGTTGAAAGACCTGCTTGTTTTTTAGATACATTTTTATTCTTTTTACTAGTATGATGATATAATCCAGACTCAAGTGCAGAAACTACAGAATAATTTGAAACCGTACCATTAGTGAGATCACATGTTGTCGCAGCAGGCATGTTCACTGGTGATAGATTAACTCCATCTACTTTATCTATAGTCAATACTTCAGATGGAGGACTGATGGAAAACTGTAAACTACAATTATATTCGTCATTGAAAAATGCAACTGCAAGAGAACTTGATTTATTTCCAAGAGATTCTGGCAAGGAGTTTGTCTTTCCATCCAGAAGTTGAACTGGATCCAAAGTGGTTTTTGAAGCCTGTGTGAATGGTTTCAATATATCCATAATATCACCAGAATGGATTGTAGCAAGTTTATTTTTTCCTATTAATGGGTGTGAATTTTTGTCGATTTTTGTCTTTAAAGGTTGATGAAAAGTAGATGAAATGTTACCATAAGACCCAGTTGGCATCGATGAGTATAAAATCATTGGGCAGGAACCACTTAAAGAAACAAAACCTGAAAGTGGAGGTTTGTATGTAGGCAGTCCTGTTGATGGAGGAATGGAATATTTAATTGATGACATAAAATCAATGATCAAAGCAATGAAATGAAATCATTGTGGAAATAAAGATTCAAAACTTGCTCATTTTTGGCATATCAAATATGCTCCAAGTATGGGAACAAACATGAGAGTTGAATTGTCAACTCTCTAGGCTCTTGTCAATGTGTTCAACCAAAAAGATGTCAAAAAACTAAATATTTTGGGGGATTCAAAACTTGTTGTGGATTGAGTTTGCAACAAATTCAACATAATGGCGCCTCATTTGGCTCACATTTTTCATGGTATAAAACAAGTCTATGACAAATTGGATTGGTTCTCTTGTGGCCATATATACCATGAACTCAATACCCTAGCAGACAAGCTCTCCAAGGAGGCTCTCCAACTTATTCCACAAGTGCTAGAATACCAAGAGTATATGAATAATAACTTTGTGGGGGTTTTTTCCTTCCATATATATATTTTTTTCTCACTTATTGCTATATTTTGTGATTATATATGTAAACAATCCAATGATATTATCTGAAAAGTGAGAGACATTTTTCTTAGCTTTTAAAATCTCGCACAATATATAATTGGAACAAACTTTTATTACTAGAAATCAATCAATTACTTCTACATACCACAAAAAGTGGAAAAATATCTATAACCTTTGATCACCATGAAGATCAAAAAACCTTGACAATGGTGTTCTAATAACATTGCCAAATATCCAAAATTGACAAAGCACAATTTAATGAGTTTTGATTAGTCAAAATTACCATGTGGATCAACTACTCATGTCGAAATGATGGTATATTGGATTAGGTGTGGGTTGCACTTGCATTTGAAAGAGTGAACACAACGTGGATAAAGAACATTGACTACACTAGGAACCTCGACAATGGGGTACTAATAACATGGCCAAAAATCCAAAATTGACGAAGTACAATGTAATGAGCATTGATTAGTCAAAAGTACAATGTGGATCAAAAACTCATGTGGAAATGATGGTATATTGGACTAGGCGAGGGTTTCAATGGAAGTGGAAAGAGTGAACACAACGTGAATAAAGATTAACTTGGAGAAGGAATACAAGGAATCGTAGTGTTAGTTGCACGTATAGGGATGGTCAAAAAAGCAAGTAGAAGCATTTGAGACACCATAAAAATTGGCAACTCATTTTTTCTACGAGACATCTAAAAGAGAAATCCAAAAGCACATTTTTTGATATGGAAAAGCTTAAAATCCTCCTTTTGGAAAATTCATCCTTCACATTTGTGAAAATTTTCCATCTACATTTCCCATAGAGATATGTAGAGAAATGTTTCTTCAATCAGCCTGAAAAAGGGAAAAATAAAAAACCCTTTTGCGAAAATGCATTTCCCTCTATGTTTCACCACATTTCCCAAAAGAGATGCATGGAAAAATGTTTCTTGGAGCATCCTACAAGAAAAAGACACCTTGGGAACATGGGAAACATGGAGGTGCCCCCTCCCACCCTAAGGGACACATCCTCGTAGAACCATGGTTATTTCATTCATTTAGTGGCATTTCTGAGTCATCATCATTCATTTGTTTATGAATACAAAGTTTATCATATACTGCTATGTTGAATGGTAAGCATGTGCCAAAGCCCTATAACAAGAGGAGCTGCTTCGGATAGAATCAAGGCCATACCTCAAAATTGCGACTAAACTTTCGTAGTTATAATATCAGCATGTGGACAACAACACAGAGGAAATTCACTATAATGCAGAGACCTTACAAACCATATTTTCTTGATGATCAGAGAGGATTTGGTACTTAATTTTCATTGAGAATAGCATATATTGTCATCTATCGGTAAGGTACACCTATAAGACCTCATTTACAGATACTTCCAAAAGTCTGCCTTGGAAATATTACTTTTATTTTAACAATCAAAGAACTTCTATAACAATTATTGTTGACTAGTGTAAAAGCATAGCTCTGAAAGAATGGAAAGGTAATGTGGGCTATATATAACATGCAAAAATAAAAAACTGAATAAGTAGGAAGTGTTGTTAGCCCAAATCATGTTGTAAACTGACCAGTATTAAACTTTTTCGACTTCATAGCGTCACACTAGTGTGTTTGTAGAAAAAAATTGGTACTGTTGAAGTGGTGTTAGAGATGTTAAATTTGGGTGTGTTTATAAGAGGAAACAACTAGTTGATGACCCTGTAGCCATGAAGTGTAGCATGTTAGTTCCAACTCTAGCTATTTCCCTCACCTTTTATATACTCAAACCATCATTTCATTGTTTCTAAGAGGGAGAAATTGAGTTCCCATGGCATATGATTTGATGAGTAGTTTTAAGGTGGAACCCCTTCGACAAATTATATGGATTGTATGCCATCAACTAAGATATAAAATTTGGTTGACTCGGCCAAAACATGTGGAAAATAGATAGTTATTGTGGCAAATGTAGCTATTTCCCTCACCCTTTCATGTTGAAGCCATCATTTTTTTGTTTCTTAGAGGGAGAAGTTAAATTCCCCAGGTCATATGATTTATGGGTTAAGCGTTAACGATTAGGAGTTTAGGGGTTAATGGGTTAGGGGTTTAGGGATTTAATGGTTTAGAGGTTTAGGGTTTATGGGGTTAAATGGGCTAGGGTTTTATGGGTTTAGGGGGTTAAATGTGTCAGGGTTGAGAATTAGGGCTTAAGGGATTAGGGTTTAATGGTTTATAGGTTTAGGTTTTAGAGGGTTAAATGGATTAGGGGGTTTAGGGGTATAGGTTTACCACCTATTTTGTAACTGAATATATGGACTCATTTTTTCCTACATGAATATAAAATTGAATTACAAAAAAACTAAGGTTCATACATCATTAAAAAATTAATTATGTTTCATACTTAAATTAATAAATTTTCATACCTATTTAGTAAATAGGTCTATAAATATATATTTTAGTGTTTATCAAATGTAAATATGATGATTTAATACTAGATTTTAATGAAATCACATGTTTAACATAAGAAATGTTATATTTATCTATTTATTAAATGTATATATGAAGATTTAACCTTAGATTTAAAACAACTCACAATTTTAATATAAATCAATGAAGTTTAAAGACTAAACTTTATGGCGAGATATTAAATATAAATATAAATATTAATTTGGCAATCTAATTAATATTATAACTTTTGCTAAAATTATGATGAATTCATTCGTGTAAAGTTGATAGATGATACATGCAATTATGTTAATTGTAGATGAATCCATCTACACTGTTAAATTTTAGAGACAAAAGGGTATTCATAATTTTAACACTGTAAATTCAGAGACCCATTTGTCTCTAAATTTTAACACTACAAATGGATTCAAAGACACCTATAGTGAAATGTAACACTTTGGTACCAAAATTTCAATTTTCCATCTATGGAGTGACACAATTAAAAATTACTGACATAAATGACTAAATCATATACTTGTTGTACTTGTTATTTGGCCATATTTTTATTCTTGGACGATAATAGTCATTTATATTAATCATTATTAATTTTGTCACTTATTATCTAGTCATATATTTTAATCCTAAACAAAATTAGTCATTTAAGTTAGTCGATTTTATTTTAGTCACTTATTATCTAGTCATATATTTCCCTATACTAAATTAGTCATTTAAGTTAATCACTTTTATCTTAGTCACTTATTATCTAATCATATATTTTATTCCAAGACTAAATTAGCCATTTAAGTTAGTCATTTTAAGTTCGGTCACTTCAAATTTCTCAAATTTAGTAGTAATTGACTTGAAATAATTGCGGTGACTAGCATTTTTAGTCACCTATTCATTAATTTCATCATTTTTACTACTGAATGTTGACATGGTTTGGCAAAGGATAAAGCTTCCGTATGGCAGTAATGACACCAAAAGATAATGTCTTCTTTAAAGGAATGCTTTTATTTTTTGTATCTAGACAAAGACTATGAATATTACCCTACATATGGGTACACTGTCTAGTGGTTGGATCTGAAAAGAAACAATTAGAGTTTTGAGTTGTTCTTATTGTTGAAATACAATGTATGTCGTTAGGGCTATATAAGAATCAACTTTTTTGTCTTGCTAATAATGGTTCAACCTTCTTTTCGTCAATCAAAGAGATGAAGAACTTTGAATTTGGTCAAGTCTCGAAAGAGTGAAGATTGGAATATTGTGAAGATGATTAGGGGCATAGATGGTCTTTCCTCAAACCTATTTCCGCAGATATAAATAATATATTTCTAGGTTACCTTCCTTTGCACAGCACTGAAGAAAAAATCCTTTCTTCTAGCTACTCTGAAGTGCAACTAAAGGTGTATCATTTGGTGACTAGATTGTGCAATATAATAATTATCAATGGATTGTCCATTATGGAGGCGACAAGGTTCGATCTGCATATGGTTGAGGATCTCAATGATTTGATCGAAAATGGAAATGTTTTTTCGCTTACTCCAAATGAAAATTCCATTGTTTACATACCTCCACTACCTTCGGATATATTTTTTTAGCCTTTGAGCCTTTAAGATGTTTTATTTTTCGACATTGCAAAGACCGTAATCCTCTTTAATGATTTTAAACATTTTATTAAGATCATTGAAATCCAGATGTTGATGTGGTATGGAGGGAAAGGCTATGGTAAAGGTTGATATTTTGGGGATTAATTTTGTTTAAGGGTGCTTTGGAAAATTTGGGATATAGTTTGTATTTTTTTGTTTTTTGCAACCTGTAGAAATTGAAAGGTTCTCTTGCATATCTAGAAGGAAGGTTTTGTTGGAAAGGATCCATGAATAGCATAGCTTTTTATTGTTTGAACAGGAAGTCTTAAGAGGAAATGTTTTTAAACATCTTTATTTGTGTGACCTATTTAGTTATATGTACGAGATCTTTGTTGCACTCGTTTGATGTATGTGCTCGTAAGGCTACACATGTCGATTTTTTCCATGTTTGTATGTGTTTCTTCCACAATGAAGATATATGGTGTAGGAAATAATGTTTTGATGTTTATTTTGGAAATATAATGTAATGTTCCAAAAATTTTGCACATATAAATTTTGGAATATTAGATTTTTCTACTTTCACCTAGGAGAGGAATAAATTGGTAAGGAGGCCCATGAAAAATAAAAATATGAATAAATTCCACGTTAGTAAGGAAGGATATCACCTTAGGAGTTGGTTTTACACTTCCAAGAGTGAACAAGGAAAAATTGGATGGGGAAATAGTGAAGTTTGACTAAGTCAACATGCATTCTTGAGGCAGAAGAAATCACTCAAAGAGACTAGCTCAATGTGAACAAGGATCAACATAGACACATATATGAGAACCAGATTGAAGATCCCTTGGTGTGAACAGAGGCATTGTAGGTGGATTGGTTATAATTGACCAAGACAAAAACGTTGTCACAAAGAGGAGGGAAGCTAGCTAGGGCAACGTAGTTTTGAAAGAGGAAGCTTCATGAAGAAGTCACCTCAACATTGTGTGGGGTCCGGGGTGAGGAGGCTTGCCAAATATAAAAGGAGGGCATAGCATCAAGGGAGAGGTATTCATGTATTCAGCTATCTTGGTCTTGGGACCAATTGCAAGCTTCAATTGTTTAGTCGGAGTTGCTGCACTGCTTAGTGCAAGGAATTCTTGTGCGGGAATTCCATCCTCTCTTTAGATCAGCTTGCTGAATGGATCAAAGGGGAGTGATTTTAGCTTCATTTTATGTATTTTTCTTGGGGCCATTCCTCCACATTCATCCACAGCGCAGTTTACTTTAGAAACTATGTCCTTTTATGCAGGAGCATTGTTGATGGGTTAAACATTGTCTTTGCATGCTAGTCTTTGAGGAGGAGGTGTTCATTTCCCTTCGGGAGTTCCAATAAGAATGACTAGGGCCATTATATGTATTATTCAACATTTATATTTCATGTTCAGTCATGTTAATACAGTGTTGCAGTGAACTACATTATTTTCTGCAGTGCTGCTTTGTACATGCATTTTGTCGGAAACCTTTGTCGGGTGTCTTGTTCTTGCTGTATAAGAGATTAAACCTCCATTTCTTTGCTGTGTGATTAATGTAAACTCTATATCAGACTTATCTCTTAAATTTATACAGAAACACTCATTATAATAATGCATTTCTTGCTTCAATAGTTGTTGCATGAGCTAGGATATGAGGTTTTGGCTTATTTTAGCTACATAGATTTGGGGAGATCTGTTTATATGAGCTAGAGTTATTTATTTCAAATATAATTCCAAATGTGAACTAAATATCATGTCTTCTAAGGGATCCAAGTCCCATTTCTCACTTTCATAGCATTATTTTCTAAAGACAACAGTTTTATGCCCTGTATTGCTGCATTCCCCTACCCGGGAAGGAGAATATAGGCCTATCTCTTGCTGAGGTTCTTTCATTTGTTGGTGTGATGTTATTTTAAATATAATGAGATTATCTAAATTGAAATGCTCATGGTTTTTTGAAGCTCCACATTGGTAATAACTCAGATTATTCCCTGTTCCCAACTTGTGAAGATTACAGTGGTATCAAAGTTGCCATCTTGGCTCAGCCTGTGGATTTCAGATCCAATAAGAATATAAGAAGAAGAGGAGAAGAAAATTATGGAGAGGATGAGCTTACTCTCGTCCATTTTCAGATCCAAGAATAAAGAATAATATAAATGCATTGAAACTCCAAAAGGGTTTCAAGGAGGAGAGAGTTGTAGTGAGACCTCTAGAGGGTTTCAAGAAGCAAAAATAGATGCATGCACTTCCTGTTCTCATACACGAAGTGGGTATTTGGCATAATACAAGTGCCAACCTATGGCTTTCAGGAAGACCTAGATTTTCCTCAGTTTATTCAACTGAGAGAAGGGAAAAGACCTTGCAACAAAGGAGAGATCAGAGGCAATAGATTCCTATTGTCTAAATTTGATGGGTCAACTATAGAAATAGCTTGTGTAAGAAATCCTGAGGCATTCTTCATAATTCATCTAGTGGGAGAGAGGGAGGAAGCTGAAGTTGCAGCGCTGCACCTGGAGGGTGAAGCTAATGCTTGGTGGTGTAGTCACTTAAGCCACACTAGACTGACTTATTTTTATGAGTTCACTTGAGAGCTGATCAGAACCTTTGATGAACAAACATCAAATGAGAGTATACCCACACCACCATGGGAGGAGGCAAATATCAACACTACCATAGCCTTGAGAGAGCAACCTCCTACACCAGCAGTTGGATCAGCAACACATTGAAGAGAGGAACTCTTGCAGCCATAGAAGATTTTCCAAAGGCTCACAAAGGTATGCATAACTTTCCAAGTCTTAACATTTCAGAAAATTTCATGGAAAGGGTTGGAGACTTGTTTGCAAATGGCCCAGGATCAAATAGTATTACTGAGATAGAGCAGCAGAATTGCTCTGCGTTGTGAAAGCTTGAAGGGTTCTACGGAGATTTGAACCATCAACCTATGGACCACTGATGGGCTACATATAACCCTTGAGGCTGGAGTTAAAATTCTTGAGGGATGGAGTGAAATTTTCTCCAAACAAACTCATGTAGAAGCAAATGTTCATCTGAGGGTTGACACATGAGAGAGCCAGAACACCCTGGAGTAGGGTTATAGCACTTTCAAGAAGTAGCAACAAGGCGGCTTTTCCTTTAGCCCACTTGGATCCTTACAGGTTCTAGATGATCATGGGTTATATATTTTCTCTAGGAGATCTCCAAGGAGCTGCATTTCAGCATCCCATGAAATGAAAGGAGAAGAATCGGATATGGGAAGATGGTAGACCTCATTGGAGGAATGCCAATATGGAGGAAGATAGGAGGCATCCACATGGATTTGAGTGGATATGGATGGGAGGCAAGAGATTGGTAAGCCTCTTCTAAGTCTATGACACCGGGAAGCAAGAGGCAATGTTGCATTGGCTACTCTTGAGAGAGTTTGGTCAACCTATGACATGTCCTTTTCCATGGGGTGAGAAGAGGAAGGAAGATTGGCAGGATACTTTCATCATGGGGCAGCAAGGAGTGTGGATGAATTATGGTGATGTGATCATTATGTTTTCACCACATAGGTTGTATGATGGAGGTATGGTGAGGCAGCAAAGTCATTTTTTGCTTTTTAGGATTGGGAGAGAGCAAGGGCAGATTTTCTCTCACACTTGGCATGATGTTTCAGGAGAAAGGGATGGCACTAGCATAGTGCAAAGAGAAGCACCTCTATCTTGGGAGGATCTCTACATGTACAACAGCATTTTGGGAAGAGTCTTTGACACAATCTATGTCAAAGAATTGAGCTTTGAAATGATAGTCGCCCTACTCCAAAGGCTAGCAGCACTATCACTTAGGAGCTTCGATTGCTTGCTAGAGTGTTGCCAAGACCACTTCACAACTAATGCACCATGGAAGCATGTAGAGTATGGGCATGAAAAAGTAATGGATGTGAGTATCCATTACTATTTTTTGACCTTCATTGCTTGGATTCACAAGAACAAGGAGAAAGATCTACATGCATCATTTGTGGACTTTCCTTCCATGCATTTTTATGCATACCATCCCTCAATGGAGGAGTTCACTTGGGAGGGCATTCCATTGAATGTATATCATCATATGAGGAGATGGAATATGAAGAAAATGTTAGCACAACCACTTCCGTCTCATCTGCAGCAAGGGAGAATTTACTTTTGAGCCATTTTAGCTCAATGACCAAAGTACATGATGGAGGAGGTAAAATTTTGTTTTGTATTTTACACTTCCTTATCTATATGAGCATCATATCATACCAAGAAGAGTCTTTCCTTCTTGCATATTATATTTTTATGTACTTGAGGCCACTTGCAGCGTTTATGATGGCCATTCTATTTGTGGATTGTGGGGGAATGCCACATGGTTTTCGGTGTGCATCATTGGCGCCAAATTATGCTTTCATGATTCCCTTTTGTAAAATGAATGTGGCAGCAAACAAGTGGCTGAACAAACACTTGTTTCACTATGTATTGAGGCAGGAAAAGAATGCCCTGCGTTGGTTCCATGTTTGGGACTATGTTCTACCTCCTTGTTTTCATATGTTTATGCTTCCATATTATGCTGCTAAAACATTGATTGTAGGAAGCACCATTGGAGGAGTAGCATAAGAGGTGAAGAGGCCCATTGAAAAGATGATTCTTCACATTATACAAGCTGCATATTTCAGAAAGAATAGTGGGCAGACCTTGATTGCCATGCTGTACATCTTTCCTTCAAGTGAGAGGTCTCATTTGGGAGGTTTTGAGTTCTTCGAGGAGATACCTCATGGGTGTTGGATTTGATGGGGTGGCTTGGGTTTTTCTTGAAGACTGTTATATTTCAGCCATATATCAGCAAAAGCCCCATATATATCATAAGTGGAGAGAGGAGAAATAAGAGATGTACATTTTGACTCCACACAGTCAGCTATGAAACCCACCTTCTTTGCAGGAGCTCAAGGTGGAAGAGATCCTTAATGAGTTGCCATACTGGAGGGTGACTCATTTTGTTTGGTTGATAGCTTGGGGAGGAGAGATTCAAATGGGGATGATGAATCCCAATCTATATCAGCCCTCATGCTTCAAGAGAACCTTCAAACAACCCATTTTTGCCTCCATGGATGTTTCATTGTCACATCATGTTAGCTATTTGGGATGTTCCCCAATAGATGGCTTGCACACTTGGGAGGAGCAACTTGGAGATATATTGATGATAGAACACCTTGATCCTTGGAGGATTGCATCATATGAGGTTGCTACATGGGAGGAGAGGATATTCTTCAGTCTTATCCTTGCAGTTGCTTGAGGACAAGCAAAATTTGGGAGGGGAGGACTATAATGTTCCAAAATTTGCACGTAGCAATTTTGGAATATTAGATTTTGCTACTTTCGCATAGGAGAGGAATAAATGGGTAAGGAGGCCCATGAAAAATAAAAATATGAATAAATTCCATCTTATTAAGGAAGGATATCACCTTAGGAGCTGGTTTTACACTTCCAAGTATGAACAAGGACAAATTGGATGGGGACATAGTGAAGTTTGACTAAGTCAACATGCATTCTTGAGGAGGAAGAAATCACTCAAAGATACTAGCTCAATGTGAACAAGGATCAGCCTAGACACACATATGAGAGCTATATTGAATATCCCTTGGTATGAACAAAGGCATTGCAGGTGGATTGGTTATAGTTGACCAAGTCAACAGCGCTATCACAAAGAGGAGGTAAGCTAGCTAGGGCAACACAGTTTTGAAAGAGGAAGCTTCATGAAAATGTCACCTCAACATTGTGTGGGGTCCAGGGTGAGGAGGCTCACCAAATATAATAGGAGGGCATAGCATCAAAGGAGAGGTATTCATGTATTCAAATATCTTGGTCTTGAGACCAATTGCAAGCTTCAGTTGTTTAGCTGGAGTTGTTGCACTGCTTAGTGCAAGGAATTCCTGTGCGGGAATTCCATCCTCTCTTTAGATCAGCTTGCTTAAGGGATCAAAGGAAAGTGATTTGAGCTTAATTTTTTGTATTTGGCTTGGGGCCATTCCTCCATGTTCATCCATAGCACATTTTACTTCAGTAACTGTGCCCTTTTCTGCAGGAGCATTGTTGTTGGGTTAAACATTGTCTTTGCATGTTAGTCTTTGAGGAGGAGGTGTTCATTTCCCTCTGGGAGTTCCAATAAGAAGGCATAGGGAAATTCTCTATATTATTCAGCATTTATATTTCATATTCAGTCATGTTTAATAGAGTGTTGCAGTGAACTGCGTTATTTTCTACAATGCTGCTTTGTACATGCATTTTGTCGGAAACCTTTGCCGGGTGTCTTGTTCTTGCTGTATAAGAGATTAAAACTCCATTTCTTCACTGTGTGATTAACGTAAACTCTATATCAGACTTCTCTCTTCAATTTCTATAGAAACCCTCATTATAATAATGCATTCCTTGCTTCAGTAGTTGTTGCATGAGCTAGGCTATGGGGTTTTGGCTTATTTTAGCTACATAGACTTGGGGAGATCTGTTTATATGAGCTAGAGTTATTTCTTTCAACTCTAATTCTGCTTGTGAACTATTTATCATGTCTTCTAAGGGATCCAGGTCCCATTTGTCACTTTCATAGCATTATTTTATGAAGACAGCAGGTTTATGCCCTGTATTACTGCATTCCCCCACCCGGGAAGGAGAATATAGGCCTATCTCTTGCTGAGGTTCTTTCATATACTCATGTGATGTTATTTGACATCTAAATAGCTCCTCTACATTGAAATTCTCATGGTTTTCTGAAGCTCCACATTGGTAATAACCCAGATTATTCCCAATAGTGTAGCTATTCCCAACTTGGAAATATTACATATAATTTTTTAAACATTGGTTTTATATGTCTATCCTCAAAATTAGAAGTATTTTTTGTTGGAATTTAAATTTATTTTTTGTCGATATTTAATACATATTTATAGTTTTGGGAGGTAAGGAATTAAATTTTCTTTAAGTTGTATTAGCAAATACTAGCTTGATAGGGAGTTGGCAAACTTCATTTGAAACGATTTTAAATTTGCTGTATAAATGTTGAGCGAAGGAAGAAGCAAGAGTGGTGCGAAAATACATCGCTCTCCTGGTACTCACAAAAAACAAAATGAATACCAAATAAGATGCTATCATTAGAACAAGGATGTGGTTTGAGCGTGAAGAATATTCGATTACCAACAAAAAAAGGAGCTTCAAAAAATTTCCTAGATGAAAGGGATGTAGATCATAAGTGAAAAATTAGAATTTCTTTGACCTGACGAAGATTTTGTTTCCAAGATCACTTTTGTGCATGTTTGTGATGCCAAATAATTGACTTTTTTTATAGCTTTGTTAACATTGGTCTTGTTTGGGAAGAGAGAGGTCATTTGCAGAACAAGCATATTTCATTTGAAAACAATGAAGTGAATACAATTTTGGAAGATTTCCAAAATGATGGAATTGAACAATTTACGACATCTGATTTGGTTATTAATAGTGAGATGGCTCCCGAGATGGATGAAAATTTGGGTGGTGCTACTAGTAATGTGGGTTGGGGAATTTCTTCAACTATATAGTGAATATAGTCATGCCTCTTGAATATGTTCATAATGTATTTGTTGCAACAACACAAGGGATTCAAGTTTTTTCCTTTTCCATTCTTTTTATTTCTTGTTGTTGTGAAATTTTTTCTTGTATATTTTTTTTTCTTTAGAAAAATCTGTTATGTGGGATTTACGATTGGGGAAAAAAGTATTTCCCCTAGACCTAGTGGACTAGTCTATGACAACAAAAGACAAAGAATATAAAGTTTTTTCCTTAGAGAAATTGAAGAATGAGAAAGAATCTTACTTGGAATCTATCACAAGATTTGATTTCCTCCTTGCTTGTGGGCAGTGATTGTAACTCCAGATGTCATACTTAGAACTTCCACATACAAGAAAAACAATCCAAGGATCTACAACATCTACGTATAATAATTAAATTACTTTATTCAATGAATCAAAAAGGTATTGACGTATATGAAGATAAATGTGTTACAACACAGATAGGAAAACAAGATACTCTTTTTATTAATAGAAATAGGAAATATTTTACAACCAATAATAGTGGATGATCTTGTAAGGATATCCCCAAGTTGACTTTTCCTTCCTTGTCACAAAGCACACTTCAATGTCACCCAAATTCACGAAGATGATGGCTCTCTTATATTCAAGGCAACAACATGAGGGCATAATCTATCTCAAAAATTAAGCCCTGATGCTATGGACGATAGTAGATTTATAGGAGAGGTAGGGTATTTTAGGATGGGAGGATGAGCTAAAGGGATAAGAGGAGAAATTTTCAAAGTAGGATCAAATAGGATTCACATGGTAAATGGTTAAAACAACCTCCATAAGATTCGAAAATAGGAAGCTTCACAAATAATTTTAATTTTATCAAATTTATAGAATAAGTGCATGTGTAGAAGGGAGCAACTAGCTCTGATCAATGTTGGTGCAGAAAAGGGAAATAACGTTGAACGCGGGTGTCTAAGGGGATAGGATGCAATGGGGTTAAAAACACTGATTTTGAGCAGTTAATCCTAAAAACTCTGACTTTTTAGAAAGGTCATGCTTGGTGGTTTGTTTATGCATGATGAAAACATGTTCATGGCTCTTGATTGATTCATTTTACAGTCGTATGGACAATATGTGACAAAACGGCCTATAACAGATTTCTCCCTAAAGTGCATAATTAGAAGCGTAAATTGATGACTGAAGTGATTTACCTTGTGAAAAGTAAGGATTAAGAAAAATGGTGGAGATAATAATATTTTATAATACATTTTCATCATGATATCTTTTCTAAGGGAGGAGTAACCATGCTCAAAACAGAAGCTAACATAACATGTACAATGATCAAGAAGTATTTTCCACTCATGATAGAGAGTGGACCCATGATTGGATGACTATGTGTATGCTCATAGTCATCATACTTTGTAATTTGGTGTTAATATTTAAATCACAACTTGAATGCAGGGAACTAGATCTGGGGTCTTTTATCTCATTCATTCGATCGTCCACTGTACGATTCTAACCATGTGAGTAAATGAGTTGAATTCGAACATGGTAGACACCATCTGATTACTAAACAATGATGTAACTCGTTAACAAATTCGAGAGAAACCACTGATGAAGTTAATGGATCTGAAGGTACTATATTACAATCCATATGGTGTGAATTGGTGAGCCAAAGTCGAACATAACACAAAATATTTCGATCAAAGATCACTGATGAAAACTCATCGCCAAGAGCGAGGAAACTTTCCATTGACATATGCAAGCCCTAAGGAACGAATGGGAGTTTCTAAGTCAACTTCCTGGATAATGAGCTGATGTCGACAGGGAGAGAGCCATCGTAGGAGGGCCTTGATGTCACAAGGTTTTCACTGGGGTAGAAACACCAAGCTACTTCCTTTCATATTGGGGTATATATATTGAGGGGAAAATGACATAATATATTGAGCATATATTAGGGGGTAAAGGGTTTTTATATTGGAATGTTTAAAACATGGAGCTCAAAGTTAATGAAAAAATATAAAGGGGTATAAAAAATGTTAATGAAAAATTGGATACCTACAGTATATAGTGAAGTTATTGGTTTTTAAATTGGGAAGGTCTATTGGGTTCATATTGGTAGGGGGTTGAATAATGTGATTTTTAGATGTATTTTCCAATATGTAGTCAAATTATGGGTTTTGTTTTGTATGCCACAAATGCATGTGATGTGTCATAGATTCACTTAGTGAAGCCCTAGATACCCCATGAATGACACGAAATAGGTATCAAGATTTGAGACAGAATGATGATGATGTGGAATTAGTTCAAGAACAATAGACATGATTTTAGGCTTAAGAGTATTGCAAATTATTGCAGAAGATATCAGTTGAAGGAATTCCCTTGAACATATTAGCGACACTTTATGGAGTTGGGCGCATTGACCCAAAATCAAATTTGGAGGCTTTGATATGGTGTAAAGAACAAACAATACAAGAATATTTCACAACCTAGCTGTCATGGATATGAAGTGAAAGAGTGTCATGTTCAAGAGCGACTCACTGCCATTAATAGGTGGAGTATCACATTTTCCCAATTTCCCCAACCATTTCTAGTTAGTACCTATTTAATTTTCAAAATATCGAGGAGGATGTTATCACCTATATTGACCTCAGATTGAAGGAAGGCAAGCCAGGGTAACCACAAACCACGCTTAACCTTGTAGCTAGCCCTACAAGGCAAGGAGAGGGCTCTCTCCGCAAGGAATCTCAGTCAAGGATGACTGTGGAAAAAATATTTTAGGCTAGGTATAGTAGCTCGAAAGGTTTTGATAGATTTTGTTGGTGTTTATTGGATCAGACGGAGCTGTGCATTTTAAGTTTGGGAAATTAATTCAGAAATGTAGGGTATTCTATGGGGCAAGGTAGGCATGAACTTTAACACCTTTGGCTTAATGATGTGAAGTTTTTATATTGGTGAGGAGCTCAGGAGGGCATATGAGATGAATCCTTCTCAAACAGTAGAAAACATAAAATATTGAATGATTTCCCAAGGCAGAGCACTCTAAAAATGGATTCTACCTATCTAACTTGAAAACATTCAATAGAAATTAATGGAATGAATGATGGCAAACATAAAACATTTAACAAACGATTACAAAAGAAGAAACTGTGCTAAAATTACATACCGCAGGGATCCCATAAAAATAGCTGCAAATCTTCTTAATTTCCTGCAAAGCTGATTACAAATATTGTACAATCAATCTTAGAGAACCCAAGTGATTCCAACCCCTACAAATGACTAAAAAATTACATTAAATAGACTAGCCTCAGGGGGCGAATCTGTAAAAAGAGGAACTATTTCACCTGCCCACAAACAAAAACCTGAAGATAGAAAAACCCAACGATATACCTCTGAAAGAGAGGAAACTTTATACTCGACCATTTGGCAGTATTATCTGTTACATTTACTCCAGCCAATGGAAAGAAAACAAATCTAGAACCAATTTTCCACCACATTTATCATTTTTCGTCGTTTCGTGAGTTGGTGCTGTAATGTTCTCTGCATTCACAGTTACTTATGACCTTAACAAAATGCTCGCCCCTTTTAAACTTTTTGCTGAAGAAAACCCTTTCAAACAAATAAAAAGAATGTGCCTCATTTGAATGGAGAAAAGCCATTTTTCCTTAGAAATGAGCAGAAAGAGAAGTTGTGGGCCATGGGAATCGCAATCGCAAATGGAAGAGGAGCGGGAATGTTCTAGGCGGAGGAAATCACGATATGTGATGAGCGATGGAGCGATGAACGAGGAGCGACGGGCGATAGAACGATGCGATGCAAATGATGATCGCATTGGCGGAGAATTATGAAGCAATGTGATGGAGGATGAAGCGGCGATGCGATGCGATAGAGGATGAAGCGATGTTGCGATGCGATAGAGGATTATCGCATCGGTGGAAGCGAGATGGCAGGGTTCGTCATTGTGAGAAATACGATATGCGATGATGTGATGCGTTTGCATCGGAGCTGTAGGAGACAGCAATACAAAGATTTTCCAGTAAAGGGAAAATATAGAAAAAGGTAAGAATTTTAAAGTTAAAGGCTAGTGAAGTAATGGAAAAAAAGGGCAGAGCTATGTTTTTTGAGTCATTTATTCATATGGGCATATTTTCCGATCCAAAAGCTGATTTTTGGAGTATGATATACCCT
The DNA here is from genome assembly GCA_034641835.2 of Pinus albicaulis. Lineage (NCBI taxonomy): Eukaryota > Viridiplantae > Streptophyta > Pinopsida > Pinales > Pinaceae > Pinus > Pinus albicaulis. The sequence goes on from CM076576.1 coordinate 1,000,155,682, forward strand.
TGGAAAGCTTTTTCTGAGTTTCTTCTATTGAACATGCTTAGAATATGATTTTCACTGAAAATTATGTATGGAACACTTTTGAAAACCAGACAAAGAAAAATCCCCTTTGACCCTTGGTGATGGGCTGTGAAAGACTAACATTGGCTTTATGGAGATAGCAACTTTTGAAGTTCAAATTATTACATATGGAAACATACAATTACCTAAGAAATGATACTAAAAACAAAATACTCTATTTTCACCTCAAAACATGGTTTTGAGGTGAAAATTACATTAAGCTTAAAAGAACAACTATTTGACTTTTCCAGATACTATGATTTGAATTTATTTGGCATCCTCATGTCCTTGTTGATATTTATTGAAACTTTCATCATTAATTTGACTATGGTGGAACCCTAAAACCTAATGAGACCAACACCTATGACCTAATAAAATGAACTGCAGAGTGAAAATGAATCATGAATGAATACCATAGAGAGGAGAACCAGCAAGTATTTTTCATGAGGGAAAAATAATGAAGTGATCCCAACCATCAGTGGATCCATGACCTAATGGAGTGATAAAAAGTTATAGTATGCGACTCCTACTATGAAAATGCAAAAGAGAAGATTTTTATCACTGATGGCAGCATGAAAAGACTGACACCAACATTTGCTCCAATGGGGATGGTAGCTCCTTGGAGGTGCCAATAACATCGTAGACCTAGTAGCCTTATCCATTGGGCAATACAGTCAAAATACTTCAAAGACTGAAAACTGACACAATGTAGACTGACTCATGACTCAAGCCATGACTGTAAACTAAATAAAAACTGGCAAACCTTACACATATCATTCAAGTTTTATAGCCTTCGCTTCGGGCCCCAAGCTTCAATGACTATGTACTTGAAATCTTACCAAAAATGAATATGGCATGTACAATGACTGTGACATAATTTCAGAGAATCATCTTAAAAGTAGTAGTGCTTCAAGAGCTTACCATTCACTGGCCCTCCTGGGAAATCTTGACCATCCATCTCTGTGAGAAGAAAAGTGTTCTATCCTCTGTATGCTGAAATCTTATACAGTCCTTTCCATAGGTTATCGAACTTACCATGCTTTCCTTTGTCCTCATTTTGTGCATCCCATCTTAGCACTACATCTTCTAACTGAATTTTTTCTGCTTTGGTTTTGTGGTCATAGATTTTATTTATTTTTTCCTACAACCGGAAAGTGTTTTGAGAAACTTTTTCCCTTGTTTTCTGAAGGTGCATCATTTGATTGATCATTCACTAAATATCATCCTCTTCACTGCCAGCTTCTTGTAGTAATCTCATGACCAGAATTGTAAGTGATATAGGAAATACTGAATCATTGCCATAAACCAATTCGAATGGTGACATACCTATGGATTTCTTTCTACTAACTCTGTCGGCCCATAATGCGTTAACAATTTTTAGATGCCAATTCTTCTTATTCGCTTCCAACATTTTCTTGATTATATTCACCAAAGTCTTATTTCATGACTCTTCCAATCCATTTCCCTGCGAGTATTATGCTATTGAATGGCCCAGTATAATATTTTACTTATGGCAAAACTCCACCATCTTCTTGGATTTAAATGCCGCTGCATTATCTGTTATGATCTTGTGAGGGCAACCAAAACGAAACAAGATATTTTATTCTAAAAATTGAATAATTACCGTATATGTTGATCATAAACAACTCCCTATTAAAATTTTCGTATGCAATGTGGCTTAAACCTCTCAAATCCCCTCTGTCAGCCTCAAAAATCCTTTTTCTACCTATCGTTGTCGTCTCCTGCCTCTAAACCGCATTATAAAAGGCCGCAAATTCCATGATTCTCATATAATCGGGCCCTAGCCCCTTTTGGCCAAGCCCCTGCACCTTTTCCTCCACGTGACCCGCACCCGAGACCGAGAGTTTAAGCCCCGGGCGCTATATCGCAATTGGAGCCGTCAGGCGGGCGTTTCCCTTTGTAACATCAAAAAAAAGTTCCGATGCGATTGTTTTATTAAACAAAGTCCCGCGACACATTCTTTACCATTGATCTGACATAAATATCGGACGGCGGAGCACTAATCGCACTCCCTGCCTAATCGCAATCGGAAGTCTTAATATGTGCCACCCCGCCCCCCTCCGATTGCGATCCCCCGATCCACTTCTCCACCATCAATCTCCCTGCCATATCGGACGGTCCAGTGCTAATTGCTCCGTCGCAATCGCAGCGTTCAATCGCATCCCCTCTTCCCCGCCCCCTGATTACGATTGCTCCGATCAAATCCTAGCCTTCCATCTCCCTGTTGATCCAACGTTCAGCGCTCAATCACTCCCCGACCTCTGATCGCAATCACAAGTCTGAACTCCCGATCCCTGATCGCAATGCCCCTCTGATTGAATGTGAACCGTCGATCTGATCTCTGGATCAAACGGTCAATGCTCAATTGCGCTCCCACCACCGATCGCAATCACAATTTTGAAATGTGTCACCCCTGTCCCTCCTTTGATTGCGATTGCCCGATTCAATCACAGCCATTCATCCATATTTGAAATCAAGGGCCCAGATCTTATCGCATCAAGCCCGTCTCTCTTTCCCTTTTTCCCTCTAAACGAATCTCCACCGTTGATCCCCGGGTAAATCCAACGGCCATCGCTTCCCCTGTCCCAATCGTAATAAAAAACTTATATAGTGTGTTCCCCTTGCTCCTCCCGATTGTGATGCTCTGATTTGATCCTGACCATCCATTAGATCTAGGATCTAATGGTCAAGATTTGATCGCCCTTTGCCTCCGGCTGGGTCCCCCCTCATCGCATTTCATTGCATTTCCTTCGCATTTCTTTGTATTTTGTTCGAAGTTTAAAGTTTAAGACTTTACACGAAAGTCTTATATTTCATATTTGTTCCGCCCACTTTCATATATTATTCCGTTGTTTGATCTCTGCCATTGATTTTCATCCCCAAACCACGATCGAATGGTCCATAAGCATGTTTTGGTCAAACCCTATTAGTTCGCTGTTTACACCATATCAAAAGCATTTCCCATCATCATTTCGTGTAGAGCCACCATTTCACCACCGCTGCGTAGCCATTCTGCCCGTCCTCCGTAACCATCCACCTCCTCTGTGCATGGATTTCTTAATACAGTTGCATGTTTTGCAGGGTGCAGGCGTTAAACACCACCATGATTCACAGTCGCTGTTATAGCAATGCAGAGCCCGAGAGCACAGGAAAGGGCCATGTTCAGAAGTGAAATCATGGAGAAAGGTCCAGAATGGTATGCCGACAAGACTTTCATTAAAGGAACAGAGTTTAAACTCTGTACAATCCTCCCCAGAGCTATTAAAGCACAAATTTCACAGTCAGAGGCAAGCATGGAAGTGGCAAAGGAATATCAATGGAGCAGTAGAGAGTTAAAGGCATGCAATTGAAGAATTTAAGCCTTATTTCAGTAATTTCGAAGGCAAAGTACCGTACTAAGGACCGCGAGATCACTTGAAAGGCTCAGCGCACAAAAATCAAAGCTATCAGGGTTCTCATATTAGCAGATTTGTTCTAAAGGACAAAGTGCCCATATTACTTCTATATTTTACCATGTTCCTGAAGAAAGTTCTGCACTGATCACAGTCTGAAGCGGCCAAGAGAATTTGTTTTGAAGTATGGTCGACCTTTGTATCTTTATTTCACTTTCTTGTTCATTCACCAAAAAGTACTACAGAGTACTGCAGCCAGGTACAGCAGAGACATACCTGAATTAAATGGAAGCCTGACGAAGACCATTCTTTCCTCCAGAGAGTACTGGAGATAAATGCGCTGATTTTAAACAGAATGGGCTTCGACCCTTTTCTCTTCTGAGTTTTAATTCTACATTTAATTGTCCACCTACCACCTCTACTCCTTTCTCAGCTATAAAAACCCAGAAGAAACACATTGTAAAGGTTATAGATTTTTATCAAAAAATTATGCAGTGAAAGGATTTTTGTATACAGTTTGTAAAACTCTTGTATGAAGGCTCAGAGCCCATAGGGTTTCATTGAGGAGGAGTTCTATCTATCAAAGACGATTCAGGTCTTTGGTATTTCATAGTCTGTAACTCTCTTTTATATGTTATTTAATATATCATTTAATCTCATCCATCCTTCTTGTATCATGTTTTGGAATGCGAGTGGCTCACTGATTTCTGGTAAGGATTCATCCTAGTTGATGCCGATACTTGGATCAGTCAAGCGCTTTAAATATGGCTCATGCATGATATTCTGTTCCATTATTCAGCTAACCGCACTTCTACTATATTAGTTTCTCTAGGAGGGTGCTTTTAAAATGCTATTATCATGTACGGATTCTTATATTGGTAAGCCCATGCATGGTGGTATTGTATATCTGGGTATCAGCTCAG